>LPNX010790061.1:115849-131753 GCA_001517045.1 Pseudotsuga menziesii | reverse complement strand
TTCAATTTCAAACTCCATGAACATCTACCCAAGGGGTATTCAAAACTATGGTCATATCTCGAAAAACATGCATTTTAATAACTGCAAGAAACAATTTTATCATACCCTTTGGGGTTTTGACTTCCCATACTTGTTCTATTGAGTACTGCCTTGAACCTGTAAGTATGGGGCACTTGGTTTACTGAATCTTCATCCATCAGATGTACCTGCATATATGTGTGACTTGCTAAAGAGCATGTCCTACCATCAACCATTGAACAACAGAAACATGCAACCAAGTGCCAAGCCTGAAAGGCGTTCTGTGGACTGCTGATGCCAAATCGATGGGCCAACTAACAAATCCATCCTGTAAAGTATCCATGAACAATTTAAGATAGGCACTCCAATTGGATTTTGAAGAAATCCAATCTGAGTGCTTACAAAATGCTCTAGAGAATATTTATGCAGTGATGTCAAGGAATCCAAATCACTGTAGTAGAGATTTGAGAAAGATGCGTAAAGGGAGAATAATGATAAATAATACATTTTCGTAATGTATTATAAATTTAATTTGTTAGGGATGAGATTGTTGCTATAAATTAGGGACTTTTGCACTACTTATGAGGGAAAAGTTAGAGCTCTGTTGACCCAATAGTACATAGGTTGGACTGCATTTAAGATATGCAGGATGACCTTACTCATGTATTGGAAATGACCTATGGAAGTTGTTAACTGGACCCCTGTGCACTTTCTTCACATGGACAATCACAAGCATCCTTGCACATGGGATGAAAACCTTGCTTTCAATTAACATAGCTACAACTACTCTCAACACAAGAAAAGCACATTGTGTTCCTTTCGAAGTGTGTTTTTAATTTCAACTTGCAATGCCAATGTATATCACCTATTTTGCTTCTCTAGTTGTGGATCTTTCTTTACATAGAAAGAGATCATCAAAGCAACATGTTTCATTGAGCACATCCAAAATATTTCGCAATGAGTATATTGTTAGTTTTTGTACCTAGGCAGATGTTCCCTAGGTGACTTTAATTTTTGCCTAAAGTCACTTTAAGAGGGAAAAAGGTGACCCTCACATTAAAAGTCACTTAATGAGACTTTATAACAATAAAGTCACTTTTTGATAAATTTAAGTGGGTGAGTGATTTTATTTATGAGAAATAAATAAAAGAGATTTTCACTCTCACTCAATCTCATCCATTGGATTGATTCTTTTTCCACCGTTGGATTAAGATGCCCACTTAGGTCAAACAAAAGCATGAGGGAGGCAAATCGATGATTCACTTTTCATTTTTGTACGAGGAGAAGAGACTGCTGAGAGAGGAGGTCGAGAGCTTGAGAAGGGCATGAGTTTTCCTGGAGAAGAAAATCGAGACAGTCACTAGAAGTTTGCACAGGAACCGAGGTAGAGTACAGCCCTCATTTAATGCTGTACGGATTGCTTTTACTGGCACAAGAACCGAGGTAGAGTACGGCCTTTGCTGCTGTACGGCTGCATTAACTTCAGCACGAGTTTCGAGGCACTTTCCTTCACTGAAATCGAGATTTTTATTGACTGTACGGGCTGCATTAATTGCTGTACGGACAGCATTTATTACAGCACAGAAATCGAGATTGTACGGCGCATTTATTTCTGCTGGTACGAATTTTTCTGGGTTGTACGGTCAGCATTTAACTTGGCACAGAAATACTGAAGGGTGTACGGCTGGTTTGCTGAGCACATTTCCAGACTTTGAGATAAAGTTTGCTGGTGGAGATAAGTTTTTTTTTCACCATTTTCTGTCCTGTACATTGCTGAAGAAATAATAAAAATCTCTCCTCTCTCTGACTGGTTTTCCCCGTGGGGGTTTTTCCAGGGCTGATTAGCCAAAAATCTCTGAGTCAAATTTATGGTGTGCATGTGTATTTGTTTCAGCCTGTTAGTAATTTGATTTTACTGTGTGTTTAAAATTGTTCGGCAAAATTTTAAGTAGCTTCAAGCCTATGCAAAACCGGCTGAAGTGAAAAACACAAATTGTTCATTTAAACCAGCAAGCAGTAAAACTCAGTTTTTCAACATATATGAGATTCAATGACAAACCTTGACGAGTACAGAAAATGACATGAAAAGCACCAGGGCTGTGACAACTTTTCAGTTGAGGACACAATTTGGATTCACATTTAGGTCGAAAGATTCTATGGCTCACATTGTAAGCTCAGGCCACTATGATTGGGTCTTGTTATCACAATTTCTGTAGTAAGCATGATCCTAACCAGGATGGCAGAGAAGTACAGTCAACAAGAACATGATACATAAAGAATCCTACCCCCCAAAAGATGTTGGTTTTCACGCCGGATAGGTTTATTCTCTCTTTAGGCTTCCTAATCCACTCAAGGTGAACTAGACTAGCCACGGGAGGTGTCCTGAGTCAGGCTTGATAATCAATAAAAATCATTAAATTCATAGTATACCTCTGCCATATACCTTCTCTGAGTTGCAGCTGCAAAATGTAATCCATCTGTACAAACTCTAAATGGCAAGGAAAGATAAGACCCAGCTGTATAGAATTGCTCCTGAATGCCCATGGAACCAAGGTTTGAAATGTATGACAAGGGAGATCATGAAGAGGGATCAATAACTTGGGTGTCCTCTCTGCTGATATGTCCCTGAATGATCCCGTTGCTAAATAATGATATAAATCATCCAATCACTGACATCGTTTGATAAAATATTGCCTCAAGTGTAAGGATAGGCTCATGATTGTGGCTTGCTCTGGAAAAATAATAGGCTGGTCCCTAGCTACAAAGTATTTGATAACATGTCCATACACCATCACTTAACTTTGTGGTGATAATGCACTCAAGCTCGACTTACCTTTATATCTCAATATCATCCAATATTCAATGTTAATCTCCTGTTATCATGGATCTTGTAGTTGCCCGGATAGAGAAATCCTATACAGGATGGCAAATGGGACAGGCAACCAAAGCTGTGACCTACGAAAATCCTAACCCCCACAAGATGGATGGTTGTCACGTCGGTTAAGACTTCCTTCGCTTTGTGTCACTAGAGAAGCCCAAGTGACAATGGAGGAGACCCAGATCTATCCTGAAAGAAAAGACCTAAAGCAAATCACCCGATCAAACTCCCGACGGAGGATACGTAAGGTGAGCTCCTGAAACCCTAGACTCGAGGGATAAGCCACAAATTAAGGTTACTTGAGTAGAGGTGGTTAACTATTTTGGAAATATTACTCAAGTTAAACAATCAGGTGGCTTATGGAAGATTTGCTCAGATCTAGGATTACTGTGCCGGTTCAAATGATCAAACCTGAGACCCTGGGGGATTTAAGCAGATAATTGAGAAATTCTCATGATGAGGCCGATATTGATAATTAAGGCTTCCTGCAAACTGACTTGGATGAAAGATTTAACAAATGAAAGAGACCTAAGTGAAATCGGAACAGAAACACGGAGAAACTGGTTGCCAGACCAAGATGGGTGCTACCTTCCTAAGTGGCCAGTGCCTGGAAATGGGAAATGGAGTCCAATGTTGACGCCTAAGAGGGAGAAGAGGTTTTGGGGGATGGACGACAAAACCCAAATTCCCAAATTTGCAGAATCCCAGTGCAAATTGCTCCGGTGATTTTTCCTACTTCTAAAGAGGGTTTTTTCAATGAAAGCAGTGATGGGCAATGCATGAGAAAACCAAAAGATGGAGAACTTACCTAAGAAACGTACCTGAATCATTGCTGATGACCTCCTGGATGATGAAGAATGCTTTTCTTGAGATCAAATAAGATTTCCGAGCAAGATTTTGATGAAGTGCTTCTTCTGCCAGTGTCCTTAGCGCCCTTGTGTACCTGTCACACCAAGGAAACTCAATCAGTTTGACAAATAAACTGGAAATGCAAGCTAAAAGATGTACAAGGAAAAGAAATCATAAAGAAGTTGCAACTCCCTGATAACCAAAACCAAGTTGTGACAACATGGTGATTCCCCCCACCAATGCGCCTCCCTTAGAATCGCCTCCTTCAACCTGCAGATAAACAGGTACAAGGAAAGGTACAAAAACTATGCTGGATTGATCTTAGTGCGGAAGAAAAACAGTGCCAGTCATTGACTCATTCATTCATCAAGCAAGAAACAAGTGTGTAGTCCCAACCAATATCTCTTTATTCAATATTCTGGTCAGGGTAATTTTTAGAGGCGAAATTTCGCCAATTGACTATTTTTTGGGTTTTTTTCCAAAAAATAAATTCGCTATTTGGTAATTTTTAGTGTCTAATATTGCCTATATTTACATAAAACATGTTTTTTTATCATAATATTCGCCAAAATTTATACATTTCAGTGTTAATTTTGTTTTCATATTTAATATTCGCCTACCTATCTATAAAATTTCAATCCAAAACAATCGCTTAGAATACTATACTGAGGTATAATATTAGAATCCTTAAAAAATACCATGATTCCAGTGCTAGAGCTCATGCTTACAATGGGGGAATCATCTCTTTTAAATAGCTTGAGAGTGTGTCCATATTTCAACTAACTATCATCCGACGGTTGAGATTAAGACATCATCAACAATGACATCACAACTACGAAGATTAACACATGGATTGAGTTGACCACTTCAAAGGGGCACACTTTTTCCAAGTTGACCACTTTTGAAGAATCAAGTTTATTCATTTCAGAGACAAGTTGGGTGTGGTGAAGAACAACTTCCTTGGTAAGAGGGAGTGTTGAAATTTACCTAGGAATTGTTCCCCTAAGTGACTTTTGCCTAAGTCACTAGGAAAAGGGGTTTGAGTCACTTGGAGTTTATATTAATGACTTGAGATGAGCATTAATTGCACTTTAGAGAAAAAGTGCATATTAAGTGAAATATTTAAAAAGTGAGTGATTAATTATTTTGTGGAGAAAAGTGATTTTAATCACAACCACTCATCTAGACAAATCTGAACCCTAGGATTAGATGGCTTTTTATTCACCAAAAGGGAAAGTTTCCAAGTGAAGAGGGACTTTTGCATTTGAGAGAGAAGAGAGCCATTTCTGAGAAAGAGGAGGAAAATAGAAGCAACAACAATTTTCTCTTCGCACACATTTCAAGGAGAGAAGGTACAACAAGAGGGCACAGAAATTGAGGCAAGGTACAACAACATTTATTGCTGGTCCGTATAGTCCGTACGGTATGGATTCCATACATTAGTACAGATCTCGAGGTAGAAAGTAAAACACGATTTTCGAGGCAGATTTATGGGCATGATTTTCGAGATTTTTTTTCTGGGCATGATTCTCGAGGCAGTTTGTAGGCACGAATTTCGAAGTTCATACAAACAGTCTGTATGGCTTGTTTGTACATTCTGTACGACATGAAAATCGAGGCAGAAAACAAAGAATTTTTGAGTTTGCATTTTTCTGTTTGGCACGAAAAACGAGGCAAAATGTTTTTTCCTCCGGTTGAGATAAGTTTGTCTGAAATTTTTTTTGTCCATTGCTGTAAATTTTTCCTGAAAATAAAAATTTCTCTTTCACAGGTTTTCCCGGGAGGTTGGGGTTTTTTCTGGGTCATTTGACCAAAAATACTATGTCTGAAATTTATCTTTGAATGTGGTTTATTTGCTGTTAGTGAAAATGTTGTAGAATCTTTTCTTGTGTTTCAGTCCTATGTTGTTTATGAGGAAAATTCTAATTTGCAGTAGTAATCAAATTGGGTTGGGCATTAATCAATGTGTTAAAATGGAGTTGAAAACCGGGTTGGGAAAGTGTTGAAAATTCTACATTGAGAGAAGGGGGCACCCCCCTAGAGTGGGAAACTCAAAACGTGTTACATGCTTGCTTGGGGGGCCTCCTTTGGGTCTTAAAGTTATCTTAGGAACCTAATATAAACATTAGAACCTTTACTTGGTCATCCAAGTGACTATAGTCACTTTTCCAAAATTTGGCTCTCTAATTAATTGCCAATTTTCTTGATTTCCTTGACTGACTTTGGAAAATGTGACAAAAAACCTTAGCAAGACTTGTCCGAATGATTTCAAACTTTTTTCAAGGGTGTAGGGGGACTCATGCCATTTGTCTTGAGTATCCATACCCCTATACAACATTAAAAAGGACCAAGTAACCCTCTTTTACATTACAACAAATTGTCCTGAGTGACCAAAATTTAAAAAATTAATGACCAAAAATTAAAAAATTCTAGGAAAACCTAACGAAATTCCGCAAGACTCTGGATAGTGTCTAGCATGGTTACATATAACAACATTCCTAGGCCTTACTCGCCCCGTGGACTCGATCATTAGAACGCCTTTCACCACTTTGGAGGTATTTTTGAGTGAAAAACTCAGATAATTATAGAACATTCCTAGGCCTTACTCGCCCCGTGGACTTTATCATTAGAACGCCTTTCACCACTTTGGAGGTATTTTTGAGTGAAAAACTCAGATAATTAAAATCAATTAGAAGGAATTTTAATTATCTAAGGGAAAAAACACTCTATGAAAGGACTTCCCTAATGATAAAGTCCTAGGTAACCAAGTTATACAAAAACTAGACCTTCATATTGACATATCATTACAATATCCCTGCAGGGGTGTGGAAATTTCATGGAGAAAGAAAAGAAGAAGAGCTGCCTTGCTTGAAAAAACTTTATTAGGTACTTCTTTCTCATCTTTAATGCACATGGTACATTGTTGGCCACCTCGTTGTTTAGTTGGTCAACAGGTGCTTTGGGGTTAAGCTCCCAAAACTGGAGGTGATAGGGTGAGGCCCCTTTGGGTGGCCCCCCTAGAATTATTCCTGTGGATGTAGCGAGCCCCAGTCACTAACTGTCGAGGCTGTGAACCACACAAAAAGAAAAACTATCATAGTATTCATTCAGCCTTGATTAGTTTTTGGATGAATCGACTTATGTCTTATTTGTACCATTGTTGATTCTTACCAAGAATTATGCATACAGGGATGTTAATTTAGATAATCTTTAAATGGTTACATCCTTGATTTTTTTCACTTTCAATTTGATATAGTTTATTTCTCACTTCATGCTAAATAGTAAATACTATCCTACATATGAATTCTATAATTGTCATCAATAATGTATGCAATGTTGTTGAAAGTTTATAGATCACTTTATAAATGTGCATTTTCAACTAAGCACAGTTAGAAATAAATAACTTTTCTATTTAGTTGCAGTCTTTCCACTTTATTAGATTATTTGCACTTTTCTGGGTTACAAGTTCTTGGCATGTTCATTCGCAGGTCCCCGAGGAAATCCTTATTGAAAGAGTTGTGGGAAGGAGGCTTGATCCTGTTACTGAAAAAATTTACCACTTAAAGTATTTTCCTCCAGAAACAGAGGAAATTGCAGGAAGGCTTACTCAACGTTTTGATGATACTGAGGAAAAAGTACATATATAAGTGCCCTAGAAGTTGCATTTTTTGAGTTTATTCTATGGTTGGTAATTGCTATAGACCTTACTTTGAAGAAGAGAAATCTAAGTGCATCATATGCACAATCTAGTGCTTTAATTGCAACCATGAAGAAATTGTCTAGCTCGGTTAATATGTATTGGAACTAATTTGTTTTTAAAAGCCTAGCCAACAATTAGTCATTAGTTGTCATAATCCCAAATTCCGACATACATGTGATATACTTGGAATCGCATAGTATTTAATATATTAGTAAGATCATTAATTTCATTAGTATTACAAAAACATTTATTCAGTAAATTCTCTCATACTTTGTTTGAATACTTTTTGTTCTTGACTTCCACTACCTGATTGGCTCACACACATTTACTTGGCACAGCATCTGAAGTGACCACTGGCTTCATAAATTGTCTTGTTTCTAACAATGGTAAATCCATTGATATATTTCTTTTTTTTAAGGTCCCTTGGCAATTGTTCTTGTGTATCATCATGTCTTTTTGTTTTGTTTGGCTGTCACGTCTAAAAATTTCTCGAAGCTTATTTTGTTGGTTAATTGTCGATTATTTTTCAGCTGTGCGACAATAGCCACTCGTGATCTATAAAATTAACAATTGGCTGTTAAGTCTCGAAATTAGTCAAAGTTTGTTTTGTTGGTTGGCTGTCCATTATTTTTAGTTGTGCCACAATAATCACTTGCGATCTTTTAATTTTACAACTCAATAAGCACCCTTTGGAAAATATCTAGAGAATCCATAAATATACATGCATAGTTAGGTTTTTTATTCAGAAGGGAAAAGGGCTGGTGTGGCATAAGTTAGTACCCATAATTGCCCATGGGAATAATAAGTGGTGTGTACATTATTGGCTACACTGCCAACTAACATCTCACCATAGATATGAAAAACTTGATGTCGTTCAGGGAGATAGAGATAACTCACATTGTTGTTTGGTTCCTAATGTAAATATTCATATTTAGGACTTATTGGTGATTCTCATGCCTTCTAAGGAATTACAAAATTCACCCTCGATGAGATAGGGACACTAAGTAAACTAGGCCTACAGTCTTTTTTTTAAAACAATCCAGCATCTAAATATTATTATCATTTCAAAGTGAGCTGAAAATATAAAGACCATAAGTTCATCTAGTCAAGGGTGTCACCCACTTGATCTCCAAAATCCCCCCAATAAATCATAGGTAACCATTATAACAGTTATTGTTACAGTTTAACATTTTTATGGCTTATGTGCAGTGAAATTGTAATATGAAGCCATGCAAAAAACTTCTAAAGAAACTGCCATGTAAGATATGTATAAGACTTCTCAAGCACCTTAAGACAAAACCCCGACTCTTGGTTTAAAATAGTTCAAACAAATATAAATTAATGTGATAAGATCCAAAAATGACATGAAACCTAAGCTGCGGGAAATGTTAGAATAGGGGTCATACCATGCACATTTCAGTGTTAAAACATGGAAGCACGTGTGGTATGGTTTGGAAATGTGTTTCCGACCATATAGATGCGTCCCACGTGTGGGAAACATGTTCCATATGGTTGAGAATGCATTTCTTGGCTGTACCAATGTCCATACAACATGTTTCCTTACCTATTTTGAGTCTTTGATTTGGTTTGACTTGGTTTTTACTCGGTTTGACAAAAATTGCTGGCAATTAATGATAATATTAAATTCTTAAATTGAAAGTGACATTTCCTTTCTCTTTATCTTTCATTTTCTAAAATGACGTTTCTTCTCTTTATCTTTAATTTTCTAAAGTGACATTTCTTTCCTTTCTCTTTATGAATCAATACTGTTGCATACAAGAGGTGTCAATTCACTTATCATGACAAGTATTGAAACAAAACTAAACACTAAGTTATGCCATACCATGGTGATCAATTCAAAAGAAAAGAAAAAGTAGGACAATTACTCGGTATAATTAAGCAACAGGAGTAACAATTCCAGATGCATACTTCTATTCACATTAACCAAAAATGTAAACTATAGATCAATTCCCTTTCTCTCTCCTGGGTGAGGTGGAAAGCGATACAATATTGGATTTGGTCAAAATGAGGTTTGACTTTTGGGTAGACATAATTCACCTTCAGAGAACTGGGATTTATGGGGCCATTGTGACATTTGTTGGACTAGCAAACAATAGAGAAGGGAGGTGTCTCACGGACATTTACTCAGTATAATTAAGCAACAAGAGTGACAATTCCAGATGCATACTTCTATTCACATTAACCACAAATGTAAACTATAGATAAATTCCCTCTCTCTTGGGTGCGGTGGAAAGCGATACAATAATGGATTTGGTCAAAATGAGGTTTGACTTTTGGGTAGACATAATTCACCTTCAGAGAACTGGGATTTATGGGGCCATTGTGACATTTGTTGGACTTGCATACAATAGAGAAGGGAGGTGTCTCACGGATGGATAAAGTGCTTGAAAGGAACCCTTTTGACTCTAACAAGCCCCCCATTTATTTATTTTAGAGCATTTGAATTTCACATTTCACTTTCAATTTATTGCACTTTGCATTTCTTTGGATATATCATTGAAGCACCTTTTTCACATTTGATTTCCTTTAGTCATCTAGCCTCCAAAGGTACCGGCCCTAGATAACCTTGTGGGCCCCAAATCAATGTTGCCGAAGCGTGGAGCGGAGCATGAGCGAAGTGAAAGGCGGGAGTGCCATTTTCAAAAGTATTTAGGAGTTGAGCATGGGAGTAGTAGCTTGGGCTTGCGAAATTCTAGGCTTAAAGTTTTTCTCAAAGGGGTGAGAGCGGAAGCGGGGTGGGATCACTTTAATAATTGTAATTAGAAGATTGGCATGGATGTGAATGAGAAGATTGACATTAGATATCCATTTATTACCATTTCTCCGTGTCTTGTTGGATCAATTTTATTTGCAAATCAATGAAATTATTTTTAGTCATTGCCATTTGTAGTTTTTGACAATTGTCTCGTTTGTTTTGTAGGTAGAATTTCACCATATTTTCATAAGTACAATTTGAGAAGAGAAAGAGGAGACTCTATTTGGTGACATCGAGCTTTGGGACGAACTCTTCCAACCATCCAGGATCAAGTAAGTACTTCATCGCAATTTACAAAATTTTCCAAACCATTTGTTACCCAATTAAAAATTAAAATACATTTTTATTTTTATTTTTATATTGCATCACCAGTAGAGAGGCCTGTTTCCACCTTTCACACACCTGGGTCACGTGGCAAAAATCTTCAAGCCACTTGGTGTGTCCTTGGGGGCAAGTCTCGAGTCAAGGCTGTCACCTTGTTCTTGACTCCTCCGTTTAGGCTCAACTCCTAACGAAGCCAAGGGGGGTAGACCCTATTATGTTACTAAGGACAATTTACTTAGTAAGGTGATGTTAAACTGAATGAGTTACTTAGGAGTTCGAGATTTAACTATGGACAATCAGAGATGGCAAGATACAAAAATGAACACACGAAAGCACAATGCTGAGACACAATATATATATAAAGCAAGAAAATAACCAGTGCCTTAGAATGGAGTCAGAAAATAAGATCAATGTACTTGCATGTGCTTGGAGTGAATGTTTTACGATTGCCTCTTGGTACGTTTTAAGTTAAATTTGAAGTGTGAGTTGATTAAAATTAGGCGAAGGGGGGGGCTCCAGATATACCCGAGAGTACTTGGAGTATGTCCAAAACTAAACCTTCACGGCTACCCGCAAGGAATATGTGGGCTGAAATGGAGTCTCTGGGGCTACTGTTCATAACGCACTCGTTAGGCTGTGACAGAGATCGGTGCCCCGAGGTCACTTTTCAGAAGTTCTCGCTTCCTTTGGGTATTTTGCCACCGTGATGGTTTGATCTAGGTGTTGGATTTTCACCTGTTGGTTTGTTAATTTGGGAGAGTGAGTCCTAATTACACTAGTCACTCAAGTGCTTTTGATACAGCTTGACTGATCGGACGAACCGCAGCCAAGTGTAGAGCATACACACTGGAGTCTTGTCAATTTTAATAAATTTTCAATGGGTGTTCTTGTTTAAAAGAAAACCCTCTAGGAACCTCTTTCGATCCAAGTGGATCTCAATCGGGTAATCGAGGAGGGGTTAATTTTATAGTAGCTGAAAAACAAATGATAGGAAAAAGCAAACAGATACACAATTCTAGTTTCCTAATTAGTCCTACCACGAATCTCTTTCCCCTTTCGGGTCAATCGGGAAGTCGTGGGGTAAGTATTACGATTACTTTGAAATATAAAATATGGAATATGAAATTTATAATGAAATAAAGTATACTACCCTGCAGATTAAATCAATACTAGTTTGAAAAGAAATGAGCAAAAAACAACAAAAAAGACACCGACGCAAATCCCCCCAGGGGGGATGGGGAATGGGCTCGAAAGAGCCTATTCAAAAAATATTTTTTATTAACAGCGGTTACAATATCAGAGAACTGATATAATTCCTCTTGATCCTTATATGGAATGAAATCAAGAGCTTACAAAGTGCGAAAATTAAAGGTTTTAGTCAAACGGGAGACCCCTGGGGGGATTTGAACGCTCCTGAGGCCACCTCCGAACAACAACTTCCTTTCTTTTCTGTCAAACCTGCTAAAAACCAGCAAGCATATCAGACTGAAATATTCCCAAAAGCACTCTGAAAGTACCTTTGGGTCAGCTCACTTTTAACCAAAAAAAAACTAAGTTAAGACTAGTTAAAAAAGGTAGAAAGGAACCAAGGAAAGCAGGCTTTCCTTGGGATCTTGGCTTGCCTTTTGGGCAGCCAACAATATGTGCACTTTTATTGCAGAATATGAAATTTTAATGTACAGCAAAAAGAAATCAAATGCATGCAAGCTACAAATTTTCTTTAAAATTACATGCAAAAAATGACGATTTCCCTAAAACTAGATCTAGAAAGCTTATGAAACCTTTTAAGAGCAAGATCTAGACTATGGGCTTTGAGAGGATAGATCTATGTTGAAATTACTTTTAAGATGATAGATCTAAACAAAATCAAAGCTATGAACAAAGTAACCGGGTAAAAGAGTTGATCTTGAGGGAGGAAGAGGAGGAGAGAAATGCTGGTTTCCTTGAAGATCCACAATGGAGCTTTCAGGTGGAATGCCGAGGGACTATTGCCTTTGGAAGGTTTTGGAGAGAGTGAAGAAACAAACTAGATCAGCATCCTCTCCAATGTAGGAACCTGTAGCTCAGCTGAAATCAAGAAACTTGCCCAAAAAACTTGTGAGATTCGATTAGTACATACACAGAGATTCAAAATAACATGCATATAAGCTTATAGGACATGTTGAATCTAGATCTCTAAACATGCATCAAAGGAAAGAAATGGGCAATAAACTTATTGAAAAACACCTTTCCTACCAAGATTATAATAAGCTTATTATCAATCTTAACAACAGATCTACAAGCAATTAGCAAATCATGAACACAGATACAGGTTACCTCAGTAAAACAATGGCAATCATCATCCACACATACAATGGCACAACACCGTCTTGCCTCCAAAGCTTCTCTTTATTTCAAATGAACAATACAACAGTACAATAGCAGCATCACCTTAATCTCAGTTCTGACTAGCTTGGAAGAGGCTGCTGTGCTTGGATATATACAAAAACCAGGAGATCTAGCCCAGGGGGGGCGCAAATCCCAAGGAGATAAACCAAATATGCTGATGGAGAGTCCATCAATGCCTGATCTGTGTCTAACTGAGCCAGATCTGTGTCTCACTGAGTGCAATTGTCAATCGGAGGGCTGATCTGACTGACACCTCAACCTGTTGACTGAAGCATCCACCAAAAATCATCCAGATGAGCCAAAAACGTGTGGAGGAGAGAGGGAGGGCAAAATTCCCCATAAAGGATGCTGAAGATCAACTCTGGATCTGATTTGATCACCTCCTTCAGTCAAGGATTTGTCAGATCCAGTCAATCTGCTTCAGATCTGACTGATTTCAATCAAATCGGCTGAGAATCCACTGATTTATGATTTTGGATTTGCTCCATTATTCATCAATTTATTAATTAAAATAATCAATAATTGATCTTTGGGGCTTTCTGACCTGAGTGATGGAAAATCACTCAAAACTAGGAAAAAGTGGGTCCATGGGTTTACATGGTGCTCTCAGCTTGAAAATGAGCACCTACATGACTGAAATTGATTATTTGTCCCACTTTTATTACAAAATCATTTTTTCCAATTAAACTATTAAAAAATAGCCTAAGTTTTGGAAAAATTAAATTTTAATAAAAAACACTGAAAAAATTTAAAAAATGAAAAATTGAAAAAACCTAAGGGGACTTAGACATGTTCATATGACTCGACCATGGTGTCTAGCATGCTTATACATTGACACATAGACTCTAATAACCTCAATAGGCCTAAATGCCAAGCCGACCACCCCAACTTTGGAGGTATGGAGTGAAAAACTCAGAAATTATCAGTCGTTTATTCAACAACCAATACTAACCAAGGGAAAAAACACCCTGGGCTGATCGGATTGACAAATAAAGTCTAAGAGACCGAGTCTTTTACAGACACTATCATGCTAGAACATTTATTACAATTCCCCCATGGGGTATGAACATGTGATATAGTACAACAAACACTTCCCAGAAGTACTTCCAAGGGTCTTCTGAAGTCCGAACAAGTTATCCTTGTCCAGTTCACCAGGGTCACTTGATAAAAAACCACTAAGTACAACTTAGGTGGTAACAAGGCCAAAGCCAAATTTCTCTTGGTTATTTTTTTTTACTGGGCGTCTTTCTAAACTCTCATGAAATTACCATAAACCACAACGGTTTCATTTATCAATTCGTGTATGCGAAAAATCGATTTTGTTTTAAGTTTGGAAATGTCGAATTTATTGAAGAGGTCGAATTCCTGTGATCTTATCTTCGTGTCATTAGGGCGTAATCTCTAAACCCTTAGAGAACTCATTTCGACTTCATCTACCTCTCGTTTGGCACTGTGTAATGTCCTCTTCCAATTAGGCCTGGAGGCCCAAAACCGCTAACCTATGTGATTCCTGTGGGTTCGAGCGGTTACTGACAGCTAGGGAATCAGCTAAGGACTGATGCCATCCATAGAAGATTTAGGGCATCATCATTAGGTCAAGAAGGGCCATCGGGGCCAAAGGCCACCTTCGTGCATGCCATCCAAGCATTATTTAATGATGCATGCACTCTTTAAGTCTCCATCCGCATGCATGCAAGTCAACGACAAATTAGAAGATAAAGTGACCTAATTAGGTCAAAGATTAGGGTTTTCGCAGTTGAACGTTATAAATAGAGGATAAAGCGAAAGGAGAATTTACTTTTGATTATGATTATTTTGGGAGCTCTTGGATAGCAGCACAGCGTGTCGCATAGCAGTTGGGGTTGGAGACGGATTCTTCAGCTAACAGGATTTCGGCAGTGAAACATCTGTCCTAGTCTTATTCCGCGTAAGCCATACAGGTTCACCACTTGTTCTTCATTCATTCATAAGTTATCCAGTGTATGGTATAGATCGTTGCAGGGACACGTGTGCAGCCGTAAGGGGGGGTTTTCAGCCAGAAAGCCCTAATCAGTTGCTGGGCCTTCAGATCTCATCTTTACTCCGAAACTCAGGCACCATTCTCATCATCAACATCGTACTCCAGTACCCGGTGATTATTAGATCCGTCCGTGCTCATCCGGAGCAGTTATCAGCAGTTTTTGGATCCCAGGGGCGTGAACAGTTGTCTCACCAGAGCAAGTCGCTATCCTGCCTAGAGGTCTCAGAAATCCCGCATGTACCAGGCATTCTCTTCGGCATGGGAAGGCTATCAGTCCTACAAATCAACAGCTTTATCAGACACCTCCTTCACTGAAAGCGTCACCCTTTTCTGACTGGGGTTCTTGCTGCTGGGGGTTCACCGGAAGCAGAAGAGATCTTCCCATCTTCGATCCAGTTCTCGGTGCTTGCATACTTTCTCCGAAGCAGTCTAGCCGGCTTATCAGTGGTAAGTGTTCATTCTATCTCACAAACCCTAACCCTAATTTTTCCTATAAAATAGGGATTTTTGCATGGCAGTTTGCATGCCCAGTTGTATCAGCATATTTGCTTAGAAATAGAAAATATCGGGATTTGGGATATTACAGTGGTATTAGAGCTATTTTTTTGGCCAGCTGTGGGCTTAAGAAATGAAAAGTAGATGAATACAGAAGGAGATCCTTTTGTAACCTATAGGAGAAGGAAGAGTAGATACACAGAAGAATTCGAAGATATCCAACTAGAAGATACCAATTCAGACATGGAACAAACAGGTATACATTCAGATAGGGGAAAAAGAACGGGAGAAGAAGAGGATCGGATGGAGTTTCGCAGCTTGGTCTCTGCATTGCAAGACTTAGCCAAAGGACAAAAAGATGTACTCAATGCAATCAACAGATTATCAGCGAAACCAGAAACAGGTATCAACAGTACACCTCTCTCACCGGTAGATCGGGGATCTACAAGCAGTAGT
>LPNX010790061.1:83181-112486 GCA_001517045.1 Pseudotsuga menziesii | reverse complement strand
CACTTAAGAAGAAAGGAGCAGAGAAGTTAAAACCCCGCTTCTATGGACCATACAGAATAATCAGGAAAGTGGGAGAGGTGGCATATGAACTAGAACTTTTACAGGAAAACAAAATTCACAATGTGTTCCATGTATCTAATCTGAAGAAGACCCTTGGGCAACACATTGCTCCATCCACTGAATTGCCTCCTTTTGATGATGAAGGACTGCTGATACTGATTCCCGAATGGATCATACAGACTAGAGAGAGGAAGCTTAGGAACAGGATAATCCGAGAATACTTGGTTCAATGGAAGGAACTACCACCAGAGGATGCCACCTGGGAAGGTGAACAGGTATTGCAGCATCCCAGTTTGAAGTTGCTTGAGGACAAGCAATCTCAAGCGGGGAGGACTGTAATGTCCTCTTCCAATTAGACCTGGAGGCCCAAAACCGCTAACCTATGTGATTCCTGTGGGTTCGAGCGGTTACTGATAGCTAGGGAATCAACTAAGGACTGATGCCATCCATAGAAGATCTAGGGCATCATCATTAGGTCAAGAAGGGCCACCGAGGCCAAAGGCCACCTTCGTGCATGCCATCCAAGCATTATTTAATGATGCATGCACTCTTTAAGTCTCCATCCGCATGCATGCAAGTCAACGGCAAATTAGAAGATAAAATGACCTAATTAGGTCAAAGATTAGGGTTTTCGCAGTTGAACGTTATAAATAGAGGATAAAGCGAAAGGAGACTTTACTTTTGATTATGATTATTTTGGGAGCTCTTGGATAGCAGCACAGCGTGCTGCACAAGAGTTGGGGTTGGAGACGGAGTCTTCAGCTAACGGAATTTCGGCAGTGAAACATCTGTCCTAGTCTTATTTTGGGTAAGCCATACAGGTTCACCACTTGTTCTTCATTCATTCATAAGTTATCCAGTATATGGTATAGATTGTTGCAGGGACACGTGTGCAGTCGTAAGGGGGAGTTTTCAGCCAGAAAGCCCTAATTAGTTGCTGGGCCTTCAGATCTCAGCTTTACTCTGAAACTCAGGCACCATTCTCATCATCAGCATCGTACTCCGGTACCCGGTGATTATCAGATCTGTCCATGCTCATCCGGAGCAGTTATCAGCAGTTTTGGGATCCCAGAGGCGTGAGCAGCTGTCTCACCAGAGCAAGTCGCTATCCTGCCTAGAGGTCTCAGAAATCCCACATGTACCAGGCATTCTCTCCGGCACGGGAAGGCTATCAGTCCTGCAAATCGACAGCTTCATCGGACACCTCCTTCACTGAAAGCGTCACCCTTTTCTGACTGGGGTTCTTGTTGCTGGGGGTTCACCGGAAGCAGAAGAGATCTGCCCATCTCCGATCCAGTTCTCGGTGCTTGCATACTTTCTCCGAAGCAGTCTAGTCGGCTTATCAGTGGTAAGTGTTCATTCTATCTCACAAACCCTAACCCTAATTTTTCCTATAAAATAGGGATTTTTGCATGGTAGTTTGCATGCCCCGTTGTATCAACATATTTGCTTAGAAATAGAAAATATCGGGATTTGGGATATTAGACACTGTGGTTAGCAAGAACGATTTCTCCCTATGTCTGGACGCTAAATCTCTTGTAGAAACCCTAGAAATGCCAAGAAAGGAGGAGCACACCACTTATTTTCTTATGTACACAAGAAGAAATACAATTATAGTCATGTTTGATCCCATGATCTTGGTTAGAAATGAGAGGAGGGCATCTTATTTATAAGAGAAGCATAACATAACCCTCCGCTAGGTTGACCTACCTAGATTGTTTTTAAAATGACTTAATGTTTTTTAGGGTTTGTCACCCACAATCCGAGGACTAAACCTTATAAAAGATAAAATAATGATAAAATGTGATTGAAATGTTTCAACATGATGAAGAGTAGAGCTTGGAGGGAGGATGTCTTTCCCCGTCTAACCTCGACATGGGTCCTTTTCCTTTAATCTGTTATTTCTTAGGTTGGTACGACCTACGAAAGCTTGTTTTCAAGGTGGACGATTTGCTCCTATTGACCAACATGACCGATAGCGAGGAGTGCCATGACAAAATAAGGTCCAAGGGGGTATGAATGAGGTGTGCTAGAGCAGTTGTGGCAGCCCTTACAAGCACAATCACCTCTACAAAGTATAAAGCCATAAGTATAAAAACAACCACCTCGGAGAAGAAGGGAGACAATAGAATCCACAGTGACATGTACAAGACAAATAACAATAGGGGAAGGAGGTGTCTCACAAATGGAATAAGTTGAGTGAGAAGTGTCCATTCAACTCTAACAAGTGTCTATAACTGACTTGCAAGCCTGATTTAGGCTCCACGAGGATCTTTTCTAGAACCATTGTGCTGAGTACACAGTTGACTATAACTTTAAACTCAGGTTCTAGGGGACTCTTAGAATTAGCAGTCCCTTACTCCATCCCACATCCACGCTTGTAGGCTCGATGAGGAAATAATCATTACATTAAACAAGGGCCAACAATCATTTTGATTTTCAATTATTATTTGGCCTTTCATATCAATGATATTTCATTATTTTCATAGGGATTCTTGGCTTGCATTTCTTCGGGTATAGCAAATCATACTGATGCATGTAATGATGATAAAACAACTTGCTTCAAGTCTAGTTGACACCACTCGGGAAACTAGCCAACCTTAGCGCATGTCACAACACCAGCGGGTACTCCTGGACCATAAGTGAAACATGGGGTTAGTTGGCGAGAATCATCCACAATCAGGACCAATGTTATCAGAACCGAACCGGTGGTCGAATTGATCGACCCTTAGAACTGGAACCGAATTGGAACCAGACAAAAACCGAGAAACAAACAAGATCAAAACACTGGTTGAGCATGTTGCCACGTAATTCACACCTCAGGTCACGTGGAAGAAATCTTCAAGCCACTGGGTGCGACCTTGGGCGCAAGCTCGAGCCAAGTGCTGTCCTTTGACACTCGGCTCCTCGGTCTAGGCCAACTCCTAGCGAAGCCAAGGGGGGTGGTCCCTAATAAAAGAAAATCTATGGTTTTTAATCTATGAAAAAAAAGACTAATTCCAGGAGTTAATATGAACTGGATAAAATATCACAACGGACTATTGCAAGACATAGATCACATCAACAACATATGATGGTGTAAACATCATTCACGACATTTTGCAAAATTGATTTAAGCATGAAAAAATGACATAGACCAGTGCCGATGAATATGGAGTGCCTTTAAAAATGGAGTGTTGTTGTGTCGTGTAAGTATAGCAGTTGTCTCGTTGGTTAGTTTTAGATTAATTAATGAGTGCTTAAGGGAGTGGGTAAATTATTGGTTGATTTTATTAATATGGTAGTGATTTGGATTATCGGAAGGGAGAGAGAATTCCAGTTATACCCAAGGGGTACAAGGAATATGTCCGGAATTGCTTAGAGGTGGTTCTCACAACGAAATGTGGGCTAAAACTGGGTCGCAAGGCTGTGTCCAACACTACAGCAAATGAGGGTATAACTTAACAGGCCCCTGCGGTCACTGTTTAGTGGTTCTCGCTTCACTTGAAGACTTTGCTCACAACTTAGCAATATTTGACAAAACACCGGATTTTCGTTTGGGGATCAATTTAAAGATGAGACTAATTACTAGTCACTCAGATCCTTTTATGATATAACCAACTGATCAGACGAACTTGTAGTGGAAGTAGAGCATATGAGGATAAGAGCCTCGTAAATTTTAAAGATTTTTTGAACAAATTTTCTTGTTTATTAAGACCCCAAGAGTCTCTTTCAGGTATGTAAACCTTACTCGGGAAAGCTAGTTTGCCAAAAATGTAAAAAAATTGTTTTTACCAACCTTATAATTGCCTCTATGAGGTGGATCCAGGATGGACGGTAGAGGGACAAGCAACTATGGAGGTGGAACCAAGATTGCCTCGACTCCCAGATGGATGGATGTCACGCCAATCGAGGCAGTCTTTACTTTATGTTGTCTTAGCCCAAGACAACAAAGGGGGAGACACGGATCTACTCCCGACAGGAGAGATCAAACCTAGACACCAGATCAGATCAAATGGACTTGAGGTATGTAAGGTGTAAGGTAATGGAAACCCTAGATCTATGGATGATGTCACTAGGTGAACCAAGGCTTTGGATTAGGGTTTAGGAAGTGTGAGGCTTGATCCAAAGTGGGACACAGGTGACCTGTGAAGTAAATACTAGATCTGGGGTTAAGGTACTAGCAATAGGTGAAGATATTCGCTTCCTTGGGAAACGTAACCAAGGCAAGGAGGGCAAGGACAAGATTGGGGCTATCTAGTACCCAAGGACATACTCGATGAATGATATGACAATGTCAAAGTACCTAAGTCACTAGGGAAAAGTCAAATCTTAGGAAAAAGAGGCCAAAGAGAGGGTAGCGCTAGGGTTGGAGATCAATGCCTGTCAGATCTAGGGCAATGGAGTCACTATCTGCCCAGCGTTGGAGGAAACCCACCTGGGAAATAGCCCGATCTACAAACCCAAAAAGGTATTTGGCTGGAAAAGTCAGATCATGAGAAAAACCAGCTGTAGGATGGCTAGCGCTAGGGTTTGGGAGGTCAGTTTCTCAGATCTAGGGCAACTTGTCAGCTTCTAGCTCAGCGTTGAAGGTGATTTGGCGAGAGATGACCCGATCTACAAACCCACAAAGGTATTTTGCCGGAAAAATCAGATCACATAAAAAGTAAGAAAAATGGTGGACAATGCTAGGGTTTGGGAGGTCAGTTTCTTAGATCTAGGGCAAACCAGCCACTTTCAGATCAACGTTGAGGGTGATATGGTTAGGGGATGACCCGATCTACAAAACCCAACAGTGGTTTGGCTCGAGATCAAGCGGTATGTTTTTTAGTATTTTTTTGTTTTTTATTATTGTGGGATTTTCAGTATAAAAGTGAAGAAAAGCAGATGTCAATGGATTGAGATCTGGAAGAAAGGGACTAACTTGTAGATCTTACTAGGAAAACCTTGTAGATGCCTTGATGATGATGATCCCTGCAATCCCGATCAATTTGAGAAGCTTTGAGCAAGTTCTATGTCCAACGTTTTGCCCCAAGGAGTCAATGTGCCCTCTCTTCTGCACAACAAATATCAACCATATCAGATTTGTTGTAACATGAGAAAAAAGCTAAATACTACAGAAAAATAGCAAGAAGAAATCATAGATCGCAATGACACTAATGAAAACTCCCTGATAAAAAAATGAAGACAACCCAAGCGAGTTGAGCCCCCCCCTACAAAAACGCCCAAGCTGAAGTTGCCCTCATGTAGACAAGACAAAGATTCCCAAAAAATATAGATCTTGCAACAATTTCCCGAATGCTAGGAAGCAAAAGACTTTCCAATCATCATCTAAGAACACCAGATGCAAAGGAGATTCAAGAAATATCCACAAGAAAAGTTTTTCTGTTATCCAGATCCAAGAGCCAAAGACCCCCAACAAATGAAAAGCTCTCTTCTTTAAATAGTAACGAGAGAACCAAAATCCTAACCACTTTTCAAATGAGTGGCTAGGATTAAAAGATACAAATGTCTAATCAATGGTTGAGATGAGCTCAACATATAATACATGGATCAATATAACAATATAATATAAAAGTGGACTAAATTACCCAAAGAGAGGGTACCCCACTCAAGAAGAAATAAATGAAGCACATGGTGGGTCCATGGAGTGTTAACTAACTCCCTTTGGGTGTCCCCATGGCACAATAAAAATAATATATTTTTTAAACTGTGAAATTGTGCCTCCTTGTGGAAATCGTGAGCCTCCCAAAAGCTCTAGAAAATAATATAAAATGCCCGAAAAAATAGATGTGGGCCCAATCAGGTGTTGCAACGCCTGGAGAAGGCGTGGAGGACATCACTCTCATAATCATGATTCATCCCATGCCATTTCCTTGCCTCAATAGCCCAAATCAAATTCTTCAGTAGCCATTTAATCATCTTTTAATCTGCCTTGAGAAATGTGAACCTGCCAAAACAACCTCCTAGGGTGCCTGCGTTGTCCAACTGAGCCCACCAGGCTCGCTGGGAGGGGGGCACTATTGTACAATCAAGTGGCTGGACCCCGTATGCCCCATACATTGCCCTAGGAGATCCAACAAAATCATCTCCCTGCTCAGACCTGCCCTCTAGTGAAGCAAAACTGCACCAGAAAGGTAAAATGAGCTTGATCATCTCTGTAAGTGCCCGGAACTGAAAACAAGCTGTCTCACTAGACTCATAAAGTCCAAATCCATCTAAAGTATGTACTCATACCCTCTCAAGGTATCTGCCTGATCATCTACAATATCAAATAGACAAAATAATAACTTGTAAATGACCATATACCAATAATATAACTCAGGATGGCATCCATTTGCTGCAAGTGTTAAGACATGTTCTACAAATCATTTAAGTAACAATCATAACAAGTAGCAATCACTTCACTGGCGATACATCAACTAAATATATATATAGAGTTTTATTTATTATAACTCAGATCAAACTTTCAAGACCATACTCACTTCATAGTTGTAGTCAATTTGCTAGTGAAGGGTGAAGGCTAAAATTTACAAGGCTTGGACAAAGGATGGCCACCAACTCAACATTGTGACACTTTGGATATGGAAAGGGAATACTCACTCTAGCCATATGCTGGACAAACAGTAACAAAGGGGATGGCAGTGCCTCACAAATGGGTGAACTAGTTCAGAGGTGCTTACTCACCTTGACAAATGCTCACAATCCGACTCAATACAAGTAAGGCTAGCAATCTTTAGATAGAACTTTTAGGAACCGTTGCTTTTTGGGCCTTCGATTTTCCATAGCCTTGGTCCACGTATATTTTTATACGGACTTTTATTATTTTAGGCTTTGCATTCATGTATGTTGAAAAACACTACTTTTCATGAATGCTTTAAGATATTTCATTGCAACATTTTTTAAGAGCCAATTTCATTAGGCTAGCCTTTCATTCATGTATGTTGAAAAACACTACTTTTCATGAATGGGCTTTTCATAGATATTCGTTTTATTTCCAAATACAAATTATTGATGGCAGCGCTACGTGTTTCCGCTAAGCAAACAAATCCTAGGCAACTCAGAGCCGAGACACAAATAAACAGGGAGGCTTGTCCAACAAAGGCTCTCGCAAGGAAAGGTCCTCCATGTCACAAGTCAAGTAGTAAGTTGGGTTAAAACACAACTGGAAGGTAATGGATGGGTGGAGACAATGAATAATGAAACCAACACTAGCAAGCCAAAGTATGGTGGGAATGACTACCTCTATTCTCCCTAAGGAGGGTAAAACCAATGAGTATGGATCAAGAACTTCCAAGTATGAGTAGGGACATCAATACATAATATAGATACATCCAACTCCACATATTTATATGACCGCTAGATCATGACACTAAGTGCTAATACATGTCACAAAAATGAGTATAAGAGCAATGATAACCATAACACAATATAATATAAGCTGAGTCATAACCATGCAAATAATCCATTTGAACCATCATCTATCCAATGAGAGAACACTGATACAAATTTGGGCATCACTAACTGCTCTGCAAATGACTAAATGACTACATCAGTCTTGGAATATGAGTGTCCTGAGACTTAGCCCTGGCATGGGAGAGTACTATAGTCCACTAATAACATAATGATCCATCAAAACTGTTCATCTCAGCATCTCATATGTAGGAGATCTGGCTGAAAAATATACTGAATTTGGAAAATAGAATATGGTAGCCTAACTACTATATATGTGATAACAAAAACATTAAATGAAGTATTTTTTAATTAATCTACCACGAATCTCATTCCCTCTTGCAGGATGCTCGGGAAAGCGTGGGGTAAGTATTTTCTTTCTTTCGAAATGAAAAGCAACTAAACTATCAAAGAGAAATTAAATTGAGCTAACTAAGCACACCACACCTATCCCCAAATGGGGATTGTAGAAGGCTTAACACAATCCTCCCAATCTCTTTTATTACAATTGTTACAATTGCTTTAAAGGAGATTTTTTTTTGGGGACATTCGTGATCTTTGTAGTTCAAATCAACGGATTTACAAGTATCTTTTAGGAAAATGAAGGGATAGAAAGCGGATGAAAAATGGGAAGGTAGGGAGTCTTCTTGCTTTCTTAAATCTTCGAATTTTGGGTAGCAATTCTCTCTACCTATGCATCAGCTGTCAAAAAACAGCCAACAACAAATGTGTGAAGATGGTCCCAAACACTTTAAAGAGTGTTTGAGAAAAATTACAAAAACTTAGCAAAAAAATTTCTAAGTTAAAAAAATCAAATAAAAATGCGAAATTTAACCAATGCAAGCTAGAAGGCTTGCCTTTTTAGGATCTTTACTTGTTCTTTTGGAACAAGCAAATCGTGCTCTAAATTAGCCAAATAAAACTTTAAAAAACCCTTAAGCAATCTACTTTTACTAGCTTTAGATCTGCTTGAAGAACTTAGTAATGTTAGATTTTCACAAGATTATAGCAATATATCTTAAATGCATATACCAATAGGATCACTAGAAGAAAGATGAAGCACGAAACAATAACACAAGAGTTTTTATCCTGGGAAAATCAATCGAGAAAGACCTAACAAACCTTCGTATAGAGATAATGATCTTCTGAGAACAAAGAGAAGAAGAGAGAGAGTCTCTCGTAGATATAACCCCAAAATACACCCTCCTAGACTACTGGAGCGCACCTTTATTGCTGAGCTGAGTAGCTATGAATGTGTGTAATAATGAGGAGGGGTGCCTCCTATTTATACTGATTTTCCACTAGGAAAATCACTGGGGCCGACTTACCTTGGGGGAACAAAAATATATTTTATAATTTTATTTTTATTTCTTTCTTTTGCTTGCTGTTCACCCCAAGATTTACAATGAATAATTACAACAATATAATCTGCCGTAGGGGGTATAATACAAGTACAATAAGAATAGATTTTGAAGTTGCAAAAAATCAAACACTCCCTCTCAACGAAGAAGGTATTCTTCAAATATGTTCATTATCAACATCATGAACATCTGGGTCTCTTCTGTACATCTCATCTGTCTCTATCATCTCTATACATACTGAAGGTAGTCAACATGTCTTTGTAAGGTCTTTTATCATTTGTAGTTCCATCTGCTACCTGTCCGTCTCATTTGCCGATGGGATCCTCCCATACCTTGCTTGAGAACCTGAATGAGCAAATGTGCACGACCATCTACTACATGCTTGTCTCATTTGCCGAAGGGGTACCCCTGTACCTTGTTGAGAACCTGTACGAGTAGAGGTACCTGTGCAATCACACAACCATCTACTACCTGTCCGACTGATCTGCTGATGGGATTTCTCCCATACCTGGCTGAGCACTTGGACAAACAGAGGCACCTGTGTGAACTCGACCATTTCCTATCTGCCCGTCTCATCTGTCGATGTGATTTCTCCCATACCTGTCTGAGAACCTGGACGAGTAGAGCTACCTGGGAAAAAGCATGATAAATGTCTGTCAGTCATCTCTCCCTCTCAAGGACGGATATATTCTCCTCTACTCCAAGTCTTCCTCGAAAGTATTCAAACTTCACTCTAGGAAGAGGCTTGGTGAGAACATCTGCAGTCTGGTCATCTGTCAGAATATATTGTAGCTCGACTGCACCTTTCTGCACCATATCACCTATGAATTGATATCGAATCTCTATGTGCTTCGACTTGTTGTGAAATACATGATTCATTGACATTTGCACACAACTCTGGTTATCACAGTGAATCACAGTTGGCTCTGGAATCTGTCCAAACAATCCTGCAAGAAGTTTACAAAACTAAATTGCTTCTAGGGCTGCTGTGCTAGCAGCCATATTCTCGGCCTCTGCAGTACTTGTTATCACATAGACATTTGCAGCTGGGCCTCCATGATGCAGCATGCAAACTTGTCTCTTATTCTATTTCGGGCTACTTTTTACATGGGGTATTAGCATGGATTTTTACAGCTTCAATTATTCCAAAGCCTTGTTCATCTCGAGTCAAGTACTCAAGTCAATTACTGTCACTTGATCTTGACTCCTTCGTTTAGGCAAACTCCTAACGAAGCCAAGGGGGGTAGAGCCTAAATGGTTGCTAAGGCTGATAAAGCTTTAGTGGTGGTTTACAAATGAAATATTTAGGAGTTCTTTCTTTATGAAAAATAAATATTGAAACAAGATATTTGCAAAAATGAATATGAGCACAAAAACATATAAATTATCATTAATCAACACATGAATAAAACCAAATTAAATGTTTGTATGATATAAGGAGAATAAACTAGTGCTGAAAAATGGAGTCACAATATTGTAGTGGTGAAGATGTGTTGCAATTGTTCTTGGTCAGTTTTAAGTTAATGATGAAATGAGTGGATTAAACAGGGGGGAGGGGACTCTAGATATACCTGATGGTACGAGGAGTATGTCCAAAAACCCTTATCTGATCTGGTTCCACGCGAAGAGTATGTGGGCTGGATCGAAGTCTCTGGGAGTTGTCCAACACTACACTAACGAGGGTGTAGCCTGATGGTATCTCGAGGTCACTATCCAGTGGTTCCAGCTTCCTTTGTGAACTTTCCCTAGAATGGATTAAATCGAGGCGTTGGATTTTCGCGTTGGGAGGTTAATTTGAAAGTGAGACTGATTTAAACTAGTCACCCGCGTTGCTTTTGATGCATCGAACTAGTCGGTCGAATTGCAACGGTGCAGAGCATACACAACAAAGGCCTTGTTAATTTTAAATATTTTGGAACAATGTTTGCTTGTTTATTAAATCCCCAAGAGTCTCTTTCAGGTTGTAAACCCTAATCGGGAAAGCAAGGGGGGTTGATTACTGAAAAAAGGTAAAAAATGCAAAGAAAAATGAAATGTTTCTTAATTACTATACTGCGCAAATCTTTTCCCTCTCGGTAATTCGGTATAGAGCAGTAGGTTAGTATTCGTATTACTTTTGCAAAATAATAATGAAATGTAAAGCTCAAAGTAAACGCTTTGCAAACATTAACTAATCTAAGCAAAAAACTGGAAAAAACCATGAAAAGTGACACCAACGCAAATGCCCCCATGGGGATTGGGAGTGGGATCTAAAGAGCCTATTCAAAATCTTTATTATGCGGTTACAAGAAGCGTAAAGAGAAATGCTCTTTGATCCTTGTTATCTAGGATTCAAAGGCTTACAAAACGTCAAACTTTTTGACTACAAGCAAGAAGGGAGTTTTGGGAAGCCTTGAATGGCTTAAATCTTCGAAAATTTTCCAGCACTTCCTTCTCTTTTATTGCCAAACTTGCAAAAACAGCGAGCTATCAAAGCCTAAAGATGCTCAAAAACATTTTAAGAGTGTTTTTTGTTGAAATATTGTAACTGTTATCGCATATATACTAACCAGGCTACCGTATTCTATTTTTCAGACACTGTACATTTTTCAGCCAGATCTCTTACATATGAGATGCTGAGATGAGCAGTTTATATGGATCATTTTTGTATTAGTGGACTATTGTACTCTCCCATGTCAGGACTGAGTCTCAGGACACTCAGATTTGAGGACCGATGTAGCCATTTATGTTATTTCAGAGCAGTCATGGATGCCTAGTGTTATATTAGTTCTTTCTCATTGGATATATGGTATTTCAGATGGATTATATTGCCTGGATATGACTCAGTATTTTATATGGTGTTGTGGTTATTATTTCTCTTACATTGATTCTTGTGACATATATTGACTGGTGGTATCATGATCTGGCGGTCATATTTATATGGAATTGGTTGTATATTATACTATGTATTGATGTCCTTACTCTGGCTTTGAAGTTCTTGATCTATACTCATTAGTTTTACCCTCCTTAGGGAGAATAGAGGTAGTCATTCCCACCATTGTCTTGGCTTGCTAGTGTTGGCTCCATCATTTCATTGTTTTCATCCATCCATTACCTTCCAGTTTAATTTTCAACTCGACTGACTTCTTGACTTGTGGCATGGAGGACCTTTTTCCCCGCTAGAACCTTTGTTGGACAAGCCTCCCTGTTTACATTGTGTCTCGGCTGAGTTGGTGACAAAACTTGCCTATGGTAAGTTGGATAGTATGCCTAAATCATTTTGGTTGGTTGTCCTGATGTTTGGCACTGTGCAGAATTCCCCCTAGTCACTTGAGATGTTGTTGGCTAAAATTGAAAGCTCATGTACTACTTTTATTGAAATATTAAATATGCGCCCATGGAAAATGAAAATTGTAAAACTGTGTTTCTTAACTTAGGAAAAAAGGGCAAGAGCAATGAAATTCTAAAAAATACTCCTTGAAGAGTATAAGAAAAGGTCCAAAAAAGCAATGGTTAAAAAATGTTATATCAAAAGAATTGCTGACCTTATTAAAAATAAATATGGCCCGGATGAAAAGTTGCGATTAGCTGTGCTTTTAAGCACTGGTGAAGTCCCAAAGGGTTTATATAGGCCAAAAGGCCACAGAATAAAATATGATCCTAATGAACTTGGATCAAAATTGATGCAGACATGATGCCTAAGTTGAATAAGCACTCTCTAAACAACTCATCCATCTGTGAGGCACTGCCATTCCTTGTGTTGATGTTTGTCCAGTATTGGTTGTAGTGAGTTTGCCTTTTTCCTTGTCCAAAGTGTCATGATGTTGAGTAGGAGGTCATCCTTTGCCTTAGTCTTGTCATTTCCACCTTTCACCCTTCACTAGCAAAGTGACTACAACTATGAAGTGAGTATAGTCTTGAAAGTCCGAGTCTAAGTAATAATAAATAAAGCCTGATATTTATAAGTATTTGTTGATGTACCGCCAGTGAAATGAATGCTACTTGTTGATTTTGTTACGTGAATGAGTGGTAGAGCGTGGTTTAACCTCTTTACACTTGCAGCAGATTGATCTATTATGAGTTATTATTGGTGTCTGATTATTCACAGATGGTTATATTGTTTATTGGTTATGATTGATGATCAGACAGAGACCTATGAGGGGTATGAGTATATACCTTTGATGGATTGGGACTCTCTGAGTCCAATGAGACAGTTTATTTCCAGTTCCGGGCACTTACAGATGTGATCAGGCTTATTTTGCTTTTCTGATGCAATTTTTCTTCACAGATTGATTTGTTTGAGCAGGGAGATATTTCAGTTGGATCTCCTAGGGCGTTGTATGGGCATAGGGGGGTGCAGCCACTTGTTTGTACCATTGTACCCCCATCTCAAAGAGCTTGGAGGGATCAATTTGATAATGTAGGCACCCTAGGAGGTTGTTTTAGTAGTATCACGTTTCCCGAGGCAGATTAAAAAATGATCAAATGGCTATTGAAGAAATCGATTTGGGCTACTGAGGCAAAGAAATGGCATGGGGTGAGTCACAATGATGAGAGTGATGTCTTCCACACCTTCTCCAGTAGTTTCAGCATTTTATGGGGCTTGCACCTATTTTTGGGCAAATTTTATATATTTTCTGGAGCTTTTTGGGAGACCCACGATTTCCTCAAGGAGGCACAAAAGTCAAAATTTTAAATTGTTATATTATTTATTGTGCCATGGGGACACCCAAAGGGGTTAGTCAAACACTCCTTAAACCCACCATGTGCTTTCATTTATTTCTTGTTGAGTGGGTTACCTTTATTTGGGTGGTTTAAGTCCACTTTGGTAAATTATAATTATATTGATCCATGTATTGTATGTTGAGCTCATCTCAACCATTGATTAGAACATTGTATCTTTTAATCTTAGCCACTCGTTTTGAAAGTGGTTAAAATTTGGTTATGATTGAGGTTCTCTCATTTTTATTTAAAGGAGAGAGCTTCTCATTTGTAAGGGGTCTTTGGCTCTTGGGTCTGAATAATAGAAAGACTTTTTCTGTGGAAATTTTTCTGGATTTACTTTGCATCTGATGTGCTCAAATGGTGATTAGTTTGTCTTCAGCTTACTAGCATCGTGGAAATTCTTGTGAGATCTATTTTTTTTGTGGCTATCATTGTTTTGTCTACAGGAGGGCGTTTTGGCTAGAGCGTTTTTGTAGGGGGACCTCAACTCACTCGGTTCTCTTCGTTTTGGATCAGGGGGTTTTCATTAGTTTCATTGCGATCTATGATTACTTTATTTTACTGTCTTGTAGCATTCAGTTTCTTTATTTTGTATGTGCAAATCTGATATGGTTGACGTTTGCTCATGCAGGGTAGGGAGCATTTTGATGGCTCGGACCTTGCATATGCCATAGAAATCACGTGGATCTTCCAGGATTGATCGGGATAGCTAGGATCGTCACTGTTACAGACTTATACAAGCTTATCTAGGTAAGATCCATAGGTAAGTTCTTCTTTTCTGATCTTATTCCATTGTACCTCGCTTAAATTTAACTATTTTTCTGAAAACTCCTAAACCATAAAAACCTAAAAAATCAAATAATCAGGGAACCGTCCGATCTTTTGCCAAACTATTTCTGGGTTTCATAGATCAGGCCTCCCCCTAACTAAATCAACTGGAACGCTGGTCAAATTCCTCATAGATTGACCTAGATCTGATTTTTCAGCAGAAAATTGCATAAAGCCCCACTGAAAAAATTGACCTGCTAGGGTTTTGAGTTTTTCTGATTTCTGACTTCATAGATGGATAGATCGGGTCTTGGGCAGTCCAAATCAACCCCAACGCTGTTAAGAGGCTCAACAATTTGACCGAGATTTGAAAAATAGACTGAAACTGCCCTAGCGCCCTCACTGAAAATTGGCCTTTTCCGGAAGTAGGTTTTTTTGAAATCTGACATGATAGGCTGATAGATCGGGTCCCAAGCATCCCAGAACACCCTCAACGCTGAGTTGATTCCTCCTGGTTTGCCCTAGATCTGAAAAAATCAGTTTTCAGTCTCCTAGCCCCATCATCAGATTTTGACTTTTCTAGATCTGATTTTTTTGCTGTTTTCCTGATTTGGGCTTGTAGATCAGGTCTCCCTGATCTCTTCTCATCCTCAACGCTGAGCCATTAGCCTTCCGGTACCCCCTAAAACTTCAGATTTGTCTTCCTAGGCCCTAGCGCTAGCCATCTACTGAGCGAGTTTTCCTGTACCTTGGCTTTTCTGGACCAAGTGCTTTTTGGGTTCGTAGATCAAGGTGTTTTCCAAGTGGGTTTCCTAAAACGTTGTCTTACTACTAACTCCATTGCCCAATGCATACAAAGCACTGATCTCCAAGCTAGCGTTGCCCTTAGGCTCTCAGCCTTTGCCATCTACCAACATTCATTGATAGCTCAAACACCTTTTACTGAGTCTGATTTCTAGGTACTGGATAGTCCCAGCTCTGTTCGTGCTTTCCCTGTTATAGTTACGTGTCCCAAGACAGTTGCTAGTACCTAAACCCTATAGCTAGGGTTCCCATTCACCTTACACCTTAAGTACCCTGAAGCCCCATCTGATCTTCTTCTGGTGTCTAGGTTTGATTTCTTCTGTTGGGAGCAGATCCGGGTCTCCCCCATTGTTGTCTTGGACTAGGATAACCTAAAGTGGAGGCTGCCTTGATTGGCGTGACAACCATCCATTTGGGAGTCCAGGCAGTCGTGGTTCCACCCCTTAGTTGCTTGCCCCTCTACCATCCATTTTGGATCCACCTCAAGCAGGCAACTACAAGGCGGGTGATAACAGTAACTTCGAAGAATATTCTAAATGTATTTCATTGATGTAACCTATCGGCGATGTTTTATTCCTTTGTCGAGATGTTACTATTGTATTTGGTCATCATATAGTCATGAGGTAAAACCTCCATTGTAAGTCAAGTCAATAGAACCCTCCCGAATATAATATAATATTGTTTTGTGTCTTCCTAAGTGAAGTCGGCCCAGTAAGTTTGTTGGGGCTGACTTGTTAGGGAAAAAGTCAAGTGAAAGAGTATAAATAGAGGATGTGTGTTCCTCATTTAACACACACACACACTTGTGTATAACACATAGGAGAGAGAGAGAGACATACCAACAAGGAGAAGGAGCTCCTGTTTTGGGGCTTATCTTTGTACTTTTAGATACATCTAGATAGAGGAAATTTTATTGGGTTTTCTTTCCCTGGAGGTTTTCCCAAGATAAATCTGTGTTTATCTTGTGATTGTGTTTCTTTCTGTGATCCTGCATATGCTATTGTTGTGAAATTGAATTGAATACTAATGATATCTAGCTAAGCATATGAAATCTTAACATGGTATCGGAGCTAGCCTGAATAGAACAACTTCTACAAGGTGAAACTCTCTCTCCTCCTCCAGCAAGAATTTAGGGTTTCTGTCAAAGTTGGAATTTTAGAAATCTGATTGCATAGAAAGTTGCGCCTCCCTAGAGCGCATCTATGGAGCCCTGGATCGAAATTTTTGAGTGGATAGATCTCCGGGAAACTCAAACCCTAGTTTGGCTTTGAACTAGAAAATTGCAAAAACTAGAGAACCAGAAAACTGCATAAATTGCAATATCGCAAGTAAGTTTTGAAGGGTGAAGATCTAGAATCTCCAGAAACTAAGTGTACTAGCCAACTCGTCTCAGTCAAGCGCATCTCCTGGTAAGGTCGGTTTTGCATTTTGAGAAATTTCATGTTTTAGTGACTTCCTGGATAAGATGGCCCCAAGCAGTAAGCTTGAGGACAAACTAGAAGGCATAAAAAAACTTTCGAGCATGGAAATATACGATTGGTCTCATTCTTAGAGAAAATGATCTTGGCAAATACATCAAAGGAGAGGTTGCAGAAACGAAAGAAGATGAAGCTAAGAAAAAGCATGAGAAGGACCTAATTAGAGCAATGAGGATCATTGTTGATTCTATCAAAGATCACTTGATTCCTCAAGTGTCATCCAAAGAGACTCCAAAGGAAATGTATGATGCCCTATCTAGAATGTATGAAGGAAGGATGATCAACAGAAAGATGAATTTGAGAGCTCAATTGAAGAGTACCAAGATGAGCCAAGGAGAATCCATTCAAGACTACTTCACAAGGGTCTCCCAGTTTAAGGAGCAACTAGAAGCCATTGGAGACTCCCTTGATGAAGATGAACTAGTTATGATTGCTCTCAATGGTCTCACTAGACCTTGGGATTCATCATACAGATTATGTGTGCTAGAAAAGAAAGCATGAAGTTTGACATTGTATGGGAAGATTGCATCTAAGAGGAGGCTATAGTAGCCAATAGAGAAGCTCTACTTAAAGAAGATGATCAAGCCCTAGCCACCCATACCAAAAGAGGAAAAAAACAATCTAACTTCAAGAAGGAAAGTCACCAGGAGTCCCAACCTCCCAAAAGCTTCCAAAGGAAAAGAGAAAACAGTTAGAAAGACTACTCCAAATTTCAATGTTACAACTGTCACAAGATAGCACACACTGCAAGAGAGTGTCCACAGAAGAAAGAAGAATATAAGAAGAAGAAAAACAACAACCATCATGCACACCTAACTGAAGATGAAGAGGAAGAGGAAGAAGGACCTCAAAGAAAACAAGCAAAAGAAGAAGATGCAAAAGAGTGTATTATTCTCTGCACTCTCTGGGTCTGTGACACCTGGAGAAGCTATATGGATTATTGATAGTGGTGCTTCAAAGCACATGACATGACAAAAGAAAACTTTGTCAAAACTTGAAGAGAAGAACTCTCCTCAGAAAGTATCATTAGGAGATGACTATCAATATCCTATCAAAGGTATTGGTGAAGCAAGTTACAAGCTTGACTATGGAACCCCCATGAAGATGAAGGAAGTCTTATATGTACCAGGTTTGAAAAAGAACTTACTTTCTATCTTGGCACTAGATAAGAAAGGATATAGAGTTGCATTTATAGATGGACAAGTACTCATGTGGCCCAAAGGAAAATCAATTGAAGATGCAGTTGTCATTGGTGAAGAAGGAGGACTGTATAAAGTTATAAACTCAAGGGACATTTAGAAACAACCCTTGTTCATGAGACCACTAGTCTAAGTGAACTATGGCATAGGGGGCTTGCTGACATTAACTACAAGGCACTACCCTATGTGAGAAAAGTAGTAACAGGTTTACCATATTTGAAGATCGATCATGAAGGAACTTGCAAAGAATGTGCAAGAGGAAAGGATATCAAGAATCCATTTCCGAAGAGTGAAATAAAGACTAAAGGTACATTGGAATTAATTAATTCAAATGTATGTGGTCCAATGCCCTCCACATCTTTGAGTGGTTATGAATATTATGTTACATTTATTGATGACTATTCAAGAAAGACATGGATATATTTCTTTAAAACAAAGAATGAAGTATTCAAAAAATTCAAGGAATTCAAAGCCTTGATAGAGAATCATTCAGAAAGTAGAATCAAGACATTCAGAACAAACAATGGTGGAGAATATACTTCAAAAGAGTTTGAAGCCTTTTGTAAAGATGCTGGAATCAAGAGGGAACTAACCACTCCCTACAATCCTCAACATAATGGTGTTGTAGAAAGAAAGAATAGGACCATTATGGAGGCAGTGAAGACAATGATACATGATCAAGATCTTCCTATGCATCTATGGGCTGAAGCAACAAGACCACCAGTTTATGTGCAGAATAGATTATCTCATAGTGCCCTTGGATTCAAGACTCCAGAAGAAATGTTCATAGGAAAGAAGCCCGAAGTGAGTCATCTCAAGATATTTGGTTGCCCAGTATATGTTCACATTCCAAAAGAAAAGAGAACCAAGTTGGACCCTTCTGGAAAGAAGGGAATATTTGTTGGATATTGTGAAGTCTCCAAAGCCTTTAGAATATACATTTCAAGATTCCTCACATAGAAATTAGTAGGGATGTAACATTTGATGAAGAAGCAACTTTGAAGAGATCCAGAAAGTGTCAGCACGAAGAAGTACATGAAGATGATGTACCTCCCAGAAATGTAGAAGCTACACCCTCTCCTGAGAATGAAACATCAAAATACCTTGATATGCTAGAACCTCAAGAACCTCCTACTAGGAATATATCACGAAAGAGAAAGCTTGCTTGGGTAAGAGAAGTCATACAAGAAGCAGAGAAGTATGGAGCTCCAGAAGGCCTTCAACAATTTGAGTCCTTTCTGATTGTCTTATCGATCCAACCAATGGCCTGCAGTGGTCACAAGAGCATATGGGAATTGAAGCCTTGTTTATTTTAAGAGTTTTAGAACTAAATATGAGTTGTATAAATCACAGTACCGATACTCTCGTTTTCGAGAACACAACCGGATTTGTTAATTTTAACTTAAGAAAGTAAAAAGAACTTGAAAAAAAATTAAAAAAATTGAATAACGAATCTTCCCTGGGGGGGTGGGGTGTGGGCACTTGGCTGCCCATTTGCTTCTCTTTTTTACAATGATTAAGATAAATAAATATTTTTGTTCCTTTGTAAGATAGGAAACACAAATTTACAAGCAAGTGTAAATTTGGCCTCAGAAAAATGGCCAAAGAAAAAGCTGAAAGAAGAGAGGTCTTCGGATGGCTTGGATCTTCAAAATATGGCTAGAGTGTCTCTCTATTTGACCACCTTTTGCTGCAAAACAATGAGCAAAGTTATGCTAAAACTGATGGGTTAATCAATTAAAAACATAAAAATTTAACATAAAACTTTAAGTATTTCAAAAATATAAATTTTGCAATTATTAAAACAAATACTTGCTTAAATTTAGATCTATAAAAATATAACTTTTAAATCAGATCTGAATTGTTAAATGCATACAAAAATTAGATTAGTATGATATACAAATAAGATTTAACTATGCACGAAGAACTAGTAACCGAAAATTTTATACTTTATGTGATGGAAAGAGAAAGAAAAAATGCCCCCAAAGCTTAGAAACTTTGGGCAATGGAGTCCTCAAGTGGAGAGTGGAGGGGTTTAGATCTTCCAATAATAGCACAAAGATGTGGGAGAGTCAAACAAGATCCACCACTTCTTCGAACAAGATCTGCCTACACAACTTGAACTAAACTTCGAACAACTTGTTATTACCGGTATCGCTTACACAAGAGATTATAAAAATATGCATACAAGCAAGTAAAAACACATAATTTCTTGATCTCTATGTATAAGAAAATAAAATAACTAAGCAAGTAAGCCAACTTGATTATTATTTCCTATTGATTAGCATAAATCCTACCAAGGATGGTTATAACAATTTATGAAACAAAGCACAAAACTGATACAAGTATACATCACATAAGCACAAAAGATCATCCACATATTGATACCCGACACACGTATGCCTCCAAAGAATAATAGAAAAAATCGCCGAAAATCGGCGATGTCCCAAAAAATCGCGATTTTTCAAAAAGTCGAACATCTGAAAAAATCGGGAAAGATTGGGAAAAATCAGAAAAAATCGCAAATAGGGGAAAAAATTGCTGAGCAAATTTTGACCCTATTAAAGTACAATTTTTTGGGTTTTTCGAGTAATTATTAATTTTGGAGTTAACTAATTACTCAAAAACTTAGGAAAGTGGGGTTAGAAGTTAAGTGGGTGCTTTGAGTTAGAAAACGAACACCCCCGTGGAAACAACAACCTCCTAGCCACACTTTTATGAGTTTTTAGGGTTTTGAAATTAACTTATTAAAAATAAGCTATAAAAATGATTTTTTTTTCCTGGAAATTAAAAAAACCTATGGGGGACTTAGGACATGTTCATAATGACTCAAATTAATGATTATCATGGTAATATACATCGACACATAGGTTTTAATAACCTCCAAAGGCCTAACCACCAAGGCAATTATTCCAGCTTTGGAGGCTTGGGTGAAAAACTCGGAAATTATATATCGCTTAAAAATGATAGATAATTAGCAAGGAAAAAACAACCTGGAATAATGCATTGATGACCAAGTCCTAGGAAACTAAACCTTTTACATAAAGTCATCATGCTAACTCATTTTATTACAATTCCCCATGGGGTATGAACATGTTAGAAAAAATTAAAAAAGGGCCTAAAAAAAGCTTGTATGGACTTCTGAACTTGAAATTTGAACAAGTAATTCTTCGTCTTTGGCGGCTCATTCAGAAATCCAACTTAGTGCAACTCAGTTGGTAACACCTCCAAAGCTTCTTTATTCCAACAATGAATGAATGATAACAACATTACAACAATAACAAGCTCTTCCCAAGCAACTCTAACTAGTTTCAATGGGGAGAGAGCTGCTCAATTTATATCCAAAGCAAGAATAAGGGGGCGCATCTACAAGTGATGCTCACGTTGACTTAGCTAGAGTTCGTGAGGTAATTTAGGATCTTGATTGGTTACTTCATGGAGAGAACGCCACCTGTCCAAGAGAGGTGTGCCTCTCACTAAACTCCCAACCCACTCTCTCCTCATGCCACATCTACACACTCGCCAATACAACCACCCCTTCGCCAATTCAGGAGGTTGGCGTCACCTCTCCAAGCATATGATTCATAACTCTTAAAACTAATCCTAAGTTTGACCCCTTTTAGGATTAGAAGGGGTCGCATACCATGGTGGACTCATTTGCCATGTCACCCCATCTATTAAACAAGTCATTTTTGACTTTTCAAACTTTGACTTTTGTGCCAATTTGTTTCAACTTTAGCATTTAAGTGACATCTTGATGCACCCTTAGCGAGATAATTCTTTACAAGATGTTTTGGCCACTCGAAACATATGAAAAGTGGGTTCCGGGGTGAAGAGGACGCTCTGAGTGTGAAAACAAGCCTCCACACCCCAAAATCTGCCTTCGGATCAAGCTTTTATGACATTTACACATTTTTTTAATTAAATCATTAAAAATGGCTAGGGAAAAAATAATTTTCTCGAAATTGAACAAAAACCTAGGGGGACTTAGCACATGTCCATATAACTCGATACAACTTCCTAGTATGTTTATAAACATTGACACTTAGGGTTTAATAACCCCCTAAGGCTTAACCACCAAGACGACTACCCCAACTTTGGAGGTGTGAGTGAAAAACTCAGAAATGATTAGTTGTTTGTTCAACAACAAATAATTACCAAGGGAAAAAACACTCTGGGCTAGTCGGATTGATGTCTAAATCTAGGAAGCCGAGTCTTTTACAAAATTGACCATGTTAGCACATTTTTTACAATTTCCCCAAGGGGGTAAGAGCATGTGTTACTAGTTAAAAAAAAAAAAAACCTGGCCTAAGAGGCCTGACGGACTTCTGAACTTTGATGAATGAACTTGTGTGCTTGTTCAAACTTTGTTGGCTTGCATGAAAGTCCAACTAGGTGCAACTTAGTTGGTAACAGTGATCCTCAAGAAGATATCTTAACCCTTCAATTATACCAATGCAAATCCCAAGGTAAGTGCCATATAAAAGAGTGACAAAGGGTATAAAAACTCAAATAATTACACTAAAAACTTAGGAACCCCTAAGTTGATGAGTGTTCCCTTCTAACATATGCAAAAACCCATGCTAGGCTAATCAATATATCACCTCAATGATCAATGAGATCAAATAATTAGCCATAATACTTAACGAAAACCCTTAGTTGACAAGTTTCCATTTCATTGTTAAGTAGAACACCACCAAGGAACCAAAAATTCTACATGTGCAAAATGCGGTCTCCCAACAAAAGGTGATAATCCATAAGACAATATCTAGCTACATGCAAACAACTTGGCTCTGGTACCGTTCTAACTAGCAGTCTTAAATGAGCAACGCAATGTAGACCGAATGTTAGTGATTGGTAAGCATGTGGGAGAGGTTTAGTCCCAAATGTCACCACAGCTTAGCTTCACATCTTGGGTAACTCCTAATCCCAGGGGAGATCTCTTAAAGATTCCCGCAAACAACACAATACATGCAAATAGATTTCTACAACCTGATAACCAGATCAATGCCTTATATGGAGTCAACAGTGAATTATATAAACACAAGTTAGAATATAGGAGTTAATTCAGTTTAACAATGAATATCTCAATTTTCAATATACTTCACGAATCCCCATGCAAGGGTCTCACAACTCCCAAGGAAAGACCTTAGAAAAGTACGCGCTGAAAGGGAGAGGGCTAAGTGGCCTAGGGTGCACACTTTGGCCCAACAAGAGATGCAAAATACCTAGCAAAAACCCTAATTCAACAAATTCATGCTTCCCAATGCCCTAGGGAAAAATGGGATGCCTTTCAAGATTCGTGGATAAATCCACTAGGGCGAAATTGATGGGTGGACTGGAATTTCCAAATTGCAAATATTTTTGGTTTTTTGAATTTCCTCAAATATTAGGGTGTTTTGACATGTGACTTTTGGGGTTTTTAACATAAAAATAGGGATGCCCGGAGATATTTGTGGATAAATCCACTAGGGAAAATTTTTAGGGTGGACCTGAAAAACAAACTTAGGGCTATTTTTGGAGTTAAAAATTTATTTAGATTTTTAGGGTTTTTATGCATAAAAATTGCAGCAAAATAAAATACAAATATATTGATGAAGAGAAGAGTATTTTAATGACAAGAAAAAGGGATATGATTTTTGTCTCAATCCCTAGGGCATTGAGAGATCAATGGCCAACGTCCATCTCTTGAAATGTCCTTTAACACTTGCAATCTAAGGCATCACCTAGCAACCACTAGGGTTTGGTAGGAGAGCCTAACTAGGGTAAATGAAGAAGTCCAAGGCCCCAAATAGCAATAGAGAACTCGTATGGAGAATATTCCCTTCATACAGAAGTTGATAGAATGTGGAAAAAAACCCTAACAATTCAGAAAAATGCACCATAAAAACACCATTTAATGTAGTTAGGAGCATAACTTACCAAAATCCAACAAGAAGTGAGCAAAGAAAAGCCTTTAGGTCACACTTGTGCATGAGTTCTTCCAACTAGTCTAGCATCAACCTCTAGCATTTGCAAAAAGAAGCCCTAGAACATTACTTCATCCACCTTCAAGCCAAAAGAAGCATCCTAAGAGAAGTGTGCATCAGATTAATGACTCATAGAGTAGGAGAAAGAGAGTAAAAACCATATTTGAACCCTCGTCTTATGATTTTACAATGAGAAGAGGTGATCTATTAATATAATTTCATCCTCAACCTTCTAATTTTTTGAGCTTACAAGTCAACATTAAATTAGAATATTTTTAGGGTAAATCCCCCAGAAGTTAGGGATTAAGCCCTAAAATAGACAAAAAAATAGCAAATATGACTAAAATAATGGCTTCACTTGATGAAAGAGTGAGCCAAAGTGGGACGTCATGCCCCAACTAACCCCAAAATGATGCTTGTCTCTCAACGCTACCCTTTCCAACTTGTAGGCTCATCTGATGGAAGGATGACGTCATAGGGAAATACACTAGAGGAGGAGTTTCTAAGTACTAAAATTAGGTCCAAGTGGGTGAAGAAGGTGTGATAAATAGGGGACACCAACCCTTTATAAGATGCAATCACCTTTGCATAACAAAAACCAAGGTGGTCATGTGCCGTAGTGGGTCACCCCTAGAAGCTCTAGACACCAACCCATGGGATTAAAGCCTTGTATGGTGAGGACATCCACACATCGAAGGGGCAGTCATCTATGCCACAAAGCCAAGTACTTCTAAGAGTGAGACCAAGGGGGCTGGCCATGACCAATCCAGGGGGACAACAACCCCTAATTCAAATATCCATACAATATGACCCACTTTGGCCTTTACAAGAAAAAATTTGGACCCCTCGCTCTAGGTTAGGCCTTGCTGGGGCCTTGCTGGAGTGTCGCAGCTGCTCTGATGCGTAACAGGATCCAAGGCAAAAATTATCCAAATGCAACTTGCTTCGGCAAGGTATTCAACCTGGAACAATCCTTATACAATATGAGGGTAAACAGTGGTCAATCGATGAAATATCACAAGGGAGGCATCTAGGAAAGTATGCCCAAGTGAACATACCCCTCATCCATCCAAGAGCTCAACCAAAGTCAACCCATAAGCATCTGACAAGTATGATGAAAACATCAGATAGATGATTATCCATGATAACATAATAGGGTGCTAACCTATTGATACTAATAAGGACCTACTCTATTCATGATAAACTCATATGTAACCTCCATTTGGGTGGGAGTATCCAAAATGTTCTAGATGTTCCTAGTGATGTGCCCAACTTAAGTGATTATCATGATCATTAACTAAAAATAACTTGAAAAGATGATCTAAAAGTTTAGAAAGAAGAATTTTCTAGTAGGTAGATACAAACCTACTAGAAAAACACACTTCCACTAGAAGAAAACCCTAGAATATCTCACTTGAAATGTTCTTAGAAATACAATAATCAACTTGCCAGTCTTCTTTTAGTCCTAGAATGATATTGTAATGTTCCATTGTTACTTATATTATGATATGGTCTTTCATTTATTCTCCATTCTTTTTTTATTATATATATACCAGTCTTTGGACGATGTCTCAATGCAGTAACACACATTTCGAAAACCATGTGTTACAGGCCAGATTAATAGCTGCCCAGAGAGATTCTAGATAGTATGTCTATAATGTTCTAGCATTCTATTCATATCAGCTTTAAATGTTCCACTATTTTCTCTCGTTGTATCCACAATGTATGTCTTGAAATTCCTCCAGGTTCTCCAACTTTCAAAAGTTTATAATTGTACATTAGTAGTGGTAAATAAAACATTGACATATGCTAAACCAACGGTTTTAAAAACCTTAAGAGAGTTGCTTGGAGTTCTAAAGTTCATATCTAGATTATCACCATTGTCAGAGGTAAATTTTAAAGACATTGTCTTTCTGGTGTGTTTGTGTGGACAAGGAATAAAATGTTAATTATTATCTATATTACATAGAGAAGTGAAATATGTATCAAATAACCTTATGTCTTTTTATAACTACTTAGAAATAATTTTGCATCTAAGCATCAGTTTATCATGATATTGATCCAGGTAAAGTATCGCTTGCAAACATATCGACAAAATGTTGAAGCAGTGCTTTCTGTTTACAAGAATGTCATAAAGAAGGTAGATTTGCTATAATCGTAAAGATGTCCTCTTAAGTATGTTTTGGATATGTTTAATCATAATGATTTAATCACATAATGATTAGGATAGTTATATCAAAAGAATGAAGGCTGATCTTTCCATCATTTACAAAATTTTAGGTGGATGGAAATCGATCTAAAGAGGAAGTGTTTGAGGATATTGATACAATCGTGGCAAGTTTACTTGAAGGAGAATTGATGGAGACTAGGCCTTTAGTTCGCAGTAAAGGTAAGTAATTGAAGAAAAATGTTTGGAATGATATCCATATATTTACAATTAACAGTATTAATATGGTGTGTTTAACTACCTTCTAGTTTGTAATAAAGAAACTAACATGGTTTCATATTGATTTCAGGTGTATCTTTCTGGAAAAGCATGCTTTTTGTATTACATGTAAAATTAGAAAAATCACATCATAAGTATTATTATATCCCTATATGACATCCAATATAGCACCCTCTCCGAAAAGAAGCAAGTAGTGCCAACATGTCTACCATAGCATTAACCTCTAGAGTGTTTGTATCTTTGATATGTAAGTCCATCCTAGCAAAAAAATGTACAGCTGATTCTGTTTCAATCAGTGTTGCAAACATTGGCATTGGCAAAAAATTGCTGATGGTTTGGACCATTAGGACATCACAAACATTGGTGAAATAATTGACAAACATTAAAATATACAAAATAAATTCAATTTTTTAAATATAAACCAACAACATCAAATCGTGAAAATTCCAGAACCTAGGTGACTGCTGCCCTTATGTTCTCAAATACACAAGCATGTTATTTAATTGCAGAAAATTAACTAAGTGTAAAGTAAATAGTGGAAGCATAAACAATTACAGAAATGTATAGCAATTTTCTTTTTAAATCAGCTTATCTTTAAGTTAATCAAAGCTTACAAGGCAACCTCCACAGCTAATAAAAGACATTGGTTGCATGGTAAACAAAAACACCCTAAGCATAAGGTTTAGAACTTGTTGAAGAGAAATTAAGCCTGCACAGAAATTGAGGAACTGCTGTATGCCTGTACAGCCCTGTACGACCCTGTTTGTATGACTCTATGGACAATACCATATAGCTGTATGGATCTGTCTTTACCACTGTACGGAGTGTTGTTGTACATGCAATCCTCAACATGCAGATCTGCTGGTTGTTCCTCTTCCTGTGGATCTATTTTCTATCTTGCAATTGTTCTCTCTCTGATGAAACTATGCATAAACTCTCTATTTTGACTTGCCTTTATACTTGAGTTGAACCCTAAACTACCAAAACCCTAATCTCTTAGTGAGATTTGAGGTTGATATTAGTTTAAATCAGTAATTATGAAAATACACTTTATTAGACTTAATGGCTAGCCTCTAAATATAATACTTTCACTTTATTCATAAGGTAAATTACAAAATAGAATTAACTCGAACAACTTTCGGCACATTCAATCTAAACCTGTGTGGAAGTTCTTATCCGAGCTCTATTTTCTCTCTTCCAATTGTTCTCTCTCTGATGAAACTATGTATAAACTCTCTATTTTGACTTGCCTTTATACTTGAGTTGAAACCCTAAACTACCAAAACCCTAATCTCTTAGTGAGATTTAAGGTTGATATTAGTTTAAATCAGTAATTATGAAAATACACTTTATTAGACTTAATGGCTAGCCTCTAAATATAATACTTTCACTTTATTCATAGGGTGAATTACAAAATAGAATTAAATCGAACAACTTCCAGCACATTCACACTAAACCTGTGTGGAAGTTCTTGTTCGAGCTACACTCTTCAACTAAGTTGCACGAAACTCGGGTTTGGCACCTGTTTCACCATCAGAAACTTGTGGAAACTCGGAAACGCGTATGGTACTTAACGGAAACTCGTTTCCATCTGTACGAAACACGTTTCATGTACGAGAAACTCGTCCGTATGGACGAAAACGCATTTCCATCGTGTTTCCTTTCATGTGTGAGGTGTTTCCCATCAAATAAAAGCCAGTCACTTAAAAAAATGCCAGTAAAGTCTCTTTCTATCCACGAATTTCAGTAATTAACGGTTAAAACATTAAATTTTTAAATAAAATTTAATTCTAGATGTTTCTAATTAGATTGAAGAAAGTTATGAAGGAGAACATCACTTCATTCTCCCCTCACACAAGTGACTTGAACACTGAGGGCCCAAAATATAGTAGTGGGCCTTGTGCAGATTGGGATGTCGAGCCATAATTTACTGACTTGGGCCTCTCTCTTGCTGCACTAAGTATTGAGGAACCTAGAAGTGGAATTGGAAATACTTCTTCCACTTTATATTTTGTTGTTGAGCGCATAGTTTTAAAAATTGGAATCGGGCTCGGAATCGGTCGAGAGTCAACTCGGACTCGGAATCGGAATCGGTAATGAATCGTCGGCCGATTTGAATTTAATGAATCAGTTTGCTAAAAAATACATAAAATATTTAAATTTTAAAGAAAAACAACATTTTCAAGATTATAATCCATGTTTCCAAGGCATTGAAGACAAAATAACCAAAGTCTGCTCTTATATATACCATCTAAGAGTCAGTATATCAAAATGGCACAAAGTGTACTGTAGTCTGGAGTTTGGAGTCACAAACACATGTTACAAACTCATCCAAGGTAGTCTGTAGTCTTGTTCCTCAAGGTGCAAATATGCTTGAAGGGTCCATCCTGAATTTAATAAAGCAATATCTTAGACGTATCTCAAGGTAGTTCTCTTCCACCATAAATACTTCACCTTTGTCATGAAATTTCCATGGAAGTACAAGAATTTATAGAATGTGAGTTTCATGTCCTGAGTTTATGCTCATGCTAAATTTCTGCCATCTGGGCATAGTTTCTTTCCTGCGATCGGAGCATACCAGGTTGCCACACAAAACTCTTGTAGTTTTGAGTTTGAGACTTACAGACCCATGAGGGAGCTGTCAATCTGTCAACGAAGTCTGGTTGAAGAATTGATCCAGCCTTGTAATCTTTGGTGGGGGGGGGGTAGGAAGTATGTGAGGATTTGTTTATCACGTTAACTTGTGAGCTACAACATTTGGACTAATAGAATCTTGTCGAGCAACTGGAACATTCTGCCTGTTTGTCCCAGCATTAAAATGTTGGTTCCGAGTGTTGCCCACCTATTTCAACTAGGTGGCAACCTCATGTACATTGAAGATGTACATTCTGTGCATTTTGTACCATGGAAAAATTCTGGGGATTTTTCATTCAGCAGGGCAATTATGCCCCTTTTGTACACGAAATGTCCACTCCCCTGCGTGGGATAATTAATGTAACTTTATATGTCATCATGGGTCATTCCTCTAAGGATGTCACCATGGACTTTATTATCAGGGAAGTCCTCTTCACCGAGTGTTTTTCTT
>LPNX010790061.1:60037-82355 GCA_001517045.1 Pseudotsuga menziesii | reverse complement strand
GTTTTAAATCTGCTGTTAATACATCATTTAGATGCCCAAAAGTTCATTTTCTGAATATTAAAACTTCATTTTTTCAAAAATTTCATGTTCATATTTTTTTTAATAAAATTTCTGGGTTTTTGTTTTTTCTGTGCTAACTTTCTGATTTAGTTTTCTGCAGTAAATTCCAGCAAGTAAAGTTGCTGGTTTTTTGCAGGTTTATGCATAGAAGAGGGGGTTATGCTGCCCAAATTTGCTTAAAAAAAGCCCCAGAAAAGTTTGGTCCAAAAAAGGGCCAAAAACCACATTTCTTCTCCTCTTCTATAAGATTGTAAACCCCAAAAGAGAAGTTCTCTTTGGGGTATTCTCTAAAGCTTCAAAAGCTGCTGTAAAATCTGTATATGAGTAGTGTAGAGGTAGCCTAGATAACTAGTTTGCTTAGATTTATTTTTATGTAAGTCTTATTTTTGTTTACCCACCATCTCTGTTACAGACCACCATCTCTGTTACAGAGATTGTTGTGCGGTTAGGATTAATAAATTTTGTTACTTCTGTTTACCCACCATCTCTGTTACAGACCACCATTTCTGTAACAGAGATTGTTGTGTGGTTAGGACATTGTTTAGCTAATTGCATTTTCCTTTCAAAGTAGCTGAGTTAAAATTTTATTTTTTGTCAAAAGAGTAACCATACAACCCACTGATCCGGTGTATCCTCTGTCCCACTTGTCATCTCCCTTTAGGGACTTCAAGTTGGGTATGAAAAGAAGGAGAAGTGGGGGCTTAGTTTAATTAGAACAACTTCTTTTTTTTTGCTACAAACCTTCACATTTTGCTTTTTCAGTCCAAGATCAAGTACCAGCATCTCCCATAAGGGATACCGCTTGGTTGATCTTGTTGATAGTATAAAATTAACCTTGCATGCTAATCACCAAGACTTAAAATTTACCCCTAAAATTAACCAACAACGAATTTAGCCCCTGTTTCTCTACTCGGTTATCACCCTTCGGGGTACTCACGAGATATGACAGGGGGTAGAGGAGTTTAGTTTAATAGGCATCCATCTTGCTGTTTTTTCGGTTGATTAAAAACAGTGACCTCGGAAGCTACTTGGGGTAGAAGACCGTGGGGGGTCTCTAGGCGTTCTACGTCCTCCTTGTTGAGCACCGGGGAATTGGGGTTTGACCTGAGAGCTACAGGTGGACTTGTTTCCACTGTTTTGAGCGCACCAGCATTCCTTCTTTGACTTGAGAAATACTAGATTGGGGTAGTCACACCACTGGTTCGAAAACTAAACTTCAAGAGGAAAAACCTTAATAAAATTTACCTAAAATAAACCAAGAGACATTGCAAAACCGGTTCTATAACATTTTCATTTCAGCAACATTTCGCTCCAATATTGCACTTGTTTCCTTTCCAGTTGTTGTTGCACCTGCAAAGCAAAACTAGTAATTGTCTAACTTGTGGATATTAATCAACTGGTTTACATTTTCTGTTATTTATCTGAGCATTGGTTAGCATCAAGTTATTTCATAACATTACTGCTCAACTGTGATTATATGATTTTTCATTTATCTTGATAATATTGTTTATAAATCTTTCATAACTGTGTATATTGTTCATAGTTTGTTTTTCATCTCATTGCTAGATAACTTAACCTGTGGGATAATTAACTTAGACTGCATCCATTGAAAGTTGCATTCTCTGACTCCATTACTTAGGCACTAGTTATATTAAAAGGATTAACTGTCATTAAAATATTGCATCTTGCATTGGTTTGACTGTCATCTCTCAAAACCTTAGCCTCACACCTTAATAAGATCCTTTTAATTCGTAATTAATTAATAAATCTAGAACTTAGTTTTCCGTAGGGACTTCCCCCCTTGGCTCTGTTGGGATCTTGCCTAAATGGAGGAGTTGTGGACTGTGGTGACAGTGGTCCCTAGCTCTCGCTTGCCCCCAAGGACACACATAGCAGATTGTGACTTTCCTGTTCCTTAAAGTGTGAATTAGGCGGCATCACCGAGCTTTCCTTCAATGTTGTTGTGATGAAGATCCTTTGTTTATTATATTTGGAGCTGTGTGAGGGTTTTAACTTTTTATATCCTTGTCTGGACATTAAGAGGGTTTTGTTGTTCATAAAATATCCTCCAGCAGACTGATGCGAGTCATGATCTTGCATGCATCTCTGCGATTTTCTCAATGGTGGACTCTCACTGAATCTTGCTTTATCTCCATCCTTTACATAATCCTGCTCAACAATAGCATGTGTACTGTGTAAAAACCGGCTGGTCTGGGTCGTAACTCCGCCGGTCAGACCGGTCCGGACCGAACCGGACCGGTTTGGTGTCTAAACCAGCCGGTTCGGTAACGAACTGGCCACCGATCTGGTTTACCAGCTGGTTTGAACCGGTTGGGTACTGAACCGGTGAACCGGCCGGTTTCGAAACCGGTTCAACCGATTTTTAAAACTATGGTTGAGAGTGCTTCTTGTTTTATTTTTAAGGAAGACTATGAAGATGAGGATGACAATTAGTCTAAGTTCATGTTTTACTTTTATTTCTATGTTAGTATGTTCATTGTTCATAGTTTGATACATTGTACTTGTAGCCTCATACATAAAGGCTAAGTTTGGATATATACTATATAGCTTCGTTTACAAAGGTTTTTTTGGATATTTACTACTTGCATGAATGAAATGATATAGACTTGGGTCCATGAGTAAAATGTAATGTTACATGTATGATTTAAATTTTATATGTAGCATTTATCATTTATTATTGGCAATATTACTTGTAGCTAAATGTAATTAATAATTTATGGTTTATGTTTTATAATAATTCTGTCCTTGCTCATATATATATATATCGCGTTTCCCCGTTTACAAAGTTTTGGGGGGGGGTTGCGTTTCCAACGTTTCCCTGTTTCGTGCAACTTAGCTCTTCAACACTCCCTCTTACCGAGGAAGGAATTTTGCACCAATCCAAATTTGTCTTTGAATGCTTCAAACTTCACTTTTGGTAAGGGCTTGGTTAGAATATCAACAACCTGATTTGTGGGTACTGTTGTCACATCCATAGTAGCTAGGGTTACCATGATTCCAGAGTAGTTCTAAGCACATTCCTGAGCCAGTCCTTTACTATTTTGTACATGAGATCAGTAGTTGACGAGCATTCAGATGATTTTCATTTTTATAGTTAGTGAACCCAAAGCATACACGCTTTAAGTTTCATGCCATGACCGAGCCTCATGACCCCACATTTGATGATTGAGTTAGCCATTCTTTATTATTCAGAGCAGATAGGATGATAGTGCCCATTGGTTTACAACAACAGTGTTCTAGTTCTATTCAGGTATTACAGATCAAATGCAGATATATGACCCAGCTATAAATGGTTTGTGCACTTGAATTATGGTTGTGCTCTTTTATCTATTTTAGTAACTTGACTTGGTTTATGGTGGTTATGCATTGGCTATATTCTTCCTTGCTTGTATTGATGGTCTAGAGTAGAGGTGATTTAGTTGTTTTATTTAGGAGTACTTGTGTATACTCATTGGTCATGCCCTTTATCAGTAAGGACTTGGTCATTTCCCTACATGGACTCAACTTGCTGATCTTGGCATTGCCTTATCACTTTCTTCAACCATCCGTTATCTCTTGCGTTTGGTTTTAGCCTTGACTTGTATCTTGACTAGTGGCATTAAGGATTTCCCCTGCCTATGCCTCTATGTTGGATTAGATTTCGTGTTTATCTTGTGTCTCGGTGTTGGTTTATGGGATTCTCATCACATGGATTGTCTTCCTCTAGTTCTTGAAAACAAGTAGTCCTACCTGAAAGTGTCTTTAGACACTAAGGCATTAGAACTTAAATGCTTTATCTAAATGGATGCCCAGTCAGCACAAACAATGTTTTTAAACACTATTGCAAATAAACTAAATATCTTCAAGTAGCTATTCAGTTGCCAGAGTTGTGCACTCATCATTTGTATGATGTAAGGTTGTTTTCCCATACAAGGTGGTCACTCCATTGCACCTATGGACGGTGGTAGGAAATGGAGGTCATAACGAGTCATTATTTGAGGCTCGCAAGGCTATTCAGGGCACCTGCTCTTGGAGGATGGCTAGTGAAAGTTGATCCAAATGTTAAAGTCTTACATGTTAAATATAAAGTGTGCAAAAGCTGACCATAAAGTAAATGCAAATAAAGGTTACTTCTCTAGAGTCTAGTTGAAACATTCTCATTATTCCACCCATCTGTGAGACACCACCATTCCCTAGTGTTTGTCTATTCCAACATATGTGTAGTGTGGATTCGCTTTGTCCTTCAGCTGAGATGTTCACAGTGTTGAGAGTCAAGTCATTACCATAGCCTAACCTTGTTTTTTACTCTCACCCATGATTAGCAAAATGGTCAAGTCTATAAATGAGTATACACCCGAGGCTCTTGTTTGAAGTAACCAATTGCTTTGATTTGGACTTATTCTTCATGTTAACTTGTGACCGCCAGTTAAAAAACCACTTTATACTTAGTCTAGCTACTAACATAGATAAGGAAGCATGCTTTATCCTTTTGTACTTTGCAACATCAGAGATTTTCGGTTGGGTCATCATTTTGATCATTTTTGACTTGGTCAACCTAGTTTGACCAAGTCAACAATAGGGTTCGAGATGATTTTGGCCGACAGTGTGTGATATTGTTTATTCATGGCCTATCAGTGTTCATTAGATGACTTCATGCTACAGATGGTGATTTCTTGTGATGGCTTGCATTATTATTATGATCATCGGCATTTACAGGGCTTATTTTATTATTATCTGGGCTTGGATAGACCTTTTAATGTATCTTTTGATGGACATATGGTGTATGAGTACTCATTCCTAGTTGTTTTGGGCATTTTGAGTCCATCGTTGCATTTAGTTTTCAGTTCCGGGAACAAATAATGGGTATTATGGCCAATTCATCTTTCAGCTGCTGGATGCCCTGTAAAAATGACATTTTATTACTTTCAGAGATATATTTTATTCTCCTAGGGCGCTATCAGCGAGCATAATGGTGTGACCACTCGTTTGTACCATATTGCTATGTTCCCAAATTTTTTTTTGAGCTCAGATTAGCCCAAAGTATGGTCAACAGTGAATTACATACATTTTTATCTTTTGGATGATGTTTTGACATTTTTTAAAATAAAGAATGGATAGCAAGGAAATCGATTTGGTCTAGAGGGGAAAGGAAACGGCATGAACCTTGTTCGAGGCATGATATTGATATATTCTACACCTTCTGTCATGGTTCTCACCTATTGTGGGGTTCACACGTCCTAGTTCTCATCACTTTGGGAATTTTATTATGTTATTTGAGGTGCCACGACTTAGTGACTTTAGTAACTTTATATTATGATTCATGATTATATGTTATGATTATGCCTTGGGGTGTGACTAGTGAAGGATATATTTTATTTCCTAGTCCCCACCATGTGCTATGTTGTGATTCCTAGTCACTTGTTATGATTTACGTCCCTCTTAGATGTCTTTGAGGGAGTGCGCCCCTCTCATTTAGAGTGATCCATATAATTTATATCTGGCTCATCTTAGTCGTTGATATTGATGTTATATATTTTGATGCTAGCCGTTGATACTTTTGGATCTAGGTATTTTGTATTGGAGAGATCTATATATTGAGATGCTCTCTTATTTGTAAAGAACTTTTGGCTCTTGGATTCCGACAATAATAACAATATTTTTGAGAAATACTTGGAAGCTTTGTTGAATGTTCTTGTGTGGAGATTGGAAAGTCTTTTCTATTTGGTATTCTTGAGGATTTATTGCTTTTCCTTAACATTTTCTTGCAGGGGGCCATTTGATTTTTAAGGGTGTTTTGGAGAGGGCGCTACTGTGGAGGAGACTCCCATATCATTCCTCCAAATAGATTTCAACTCAGGGGGTTTCTTTATTGCATCTTTCAAGATCATTTAGATTTTTGATGAGTTTCTCTGTAGATCGTTGTCTCTAGCTTGTGGCTGAATTCTAACTTTGTAGTTGATTGGTTTTGCAGTAGAGGGGTGCATTTGTCACCTAGAGAACATAGAGATTTCACTTGGGAAGCATAGAGCCCACTTGCAATTGATCTAGATTGGGAAGATCATCATCACACTTGGCGACCACAAGTATTTCTAGGTACATATCACTTTATTTTTGCATTTTCGGGGGCTATTCCATCTATCACCATTAAAACCCTAAAGTTTTTACCCTCACTTTCTAGATTTGATAGATGCGACAATTATTTGAGCTTGAAACTTAAACCCAAGTCTAAAATAATTAATAAACATTAGAGACCAAGTTTGAGCTAAAACTGACTCCATTCACCCATAGATTTAGCACTGGTCACCTCTAGGCAATTCACCCTCCTTGGGTTTTTAGCTAAGAAACCGGATTCGTCCTGGAGGCCCCCGTGTCCCGTGGGGATCGAATCAGACACGATTCGAATCGGACACGTGCCCGATTCGTCTTCCAGACGAATCCCAAAACAGGACACGTAAAAAAACCATGTCGGACATGAAAATGCAGCGTGTCCCGAAAACAGGACACGAATCCCGAAAACAGGACACGTGACCGGTGGAAAAAGACAGCCGGGTTTGTTTAAATTCAATTTTTTGTCTTTCTTTTTGTCATTTGAAAGGAAGCAATTGATTGAGAGTGAGTTTTATGTGCAGGTGAAGGAGTTTTGAAGGAGATTTGAAGGCTATCCATTGTTTCCAAGCGATTCCAAGTGCATTCCGGTGGATTTGTGGAGAGGATTGCAAGCTCAACCATCACACAAGAAAACGAATGTCTCAATCAGCTAGGGCAGGAGGTAGGGGTCAAAGGAAAGGGAGAAATGCACCATCTAGGGCCTCCCCTCCTATTCCACCAAGCACAGCCGGTTCTCCTCCTCCGTCAAGTGCTCCATCGGCTGCTAGTGGAGCTCATGCTCCATTTAACCCTGTTTTAGCAAGACAACAAGCCCAAGAAAAAAAATACCCTTTGTGGAAGTATGTGACGAGGAAAGATGGGCCCGGGGCAAAGCTTGGTGGGGGAGGCAATGTGTCTTGGAGATGCAATTTTTGCAACCATGAGTTCATGAGCACATATTTCCGGGTTAAGGGCCATTTGTTGGCCCTTCCATTTTTGAGGAAGTCCTCTAGCACCAAGACTCCATTTCCACCTAGCATTCATGGGCGTGGAGATACTTATCAAACAAGAAAGAGGTAATCTACAGGTGGTCCAATGGATAGGATTTTCCAACAAGAGGCGTGAGAAGAGGTAGACCTTACCATTGCATTTTTCTTCTACCTCAACTTCATCTCATTCAATGTTGCACGGTCACCATTGTATTTTGAGATGGTTCGAACTATCTTGGAACGAGCTCCAAGTGGTTATGTGCCTTCTGGTTGAGAGAAGCTTAGAACCACATTGTTGGTTAAAGCAAAGAAGGAGGTAGATAAAATCCTTGAGCCAATTAGAACAACATGGCCCTCATCCGGTGTGAGTATTGTTTCTGATGGATGGACTGATCCCGCACGCCATCCACTCATCAATTTCATGGTATCTTCCCAAAATGGACCGTTGTTATTGAAAGCGGTGGATGCTCTTGGGAAATACAAGGATGCACAATTTATGGGTGATTTATTCATCAAAACCATTGATGAAGTAGGTGTTGATTCGTGTGTACAAATCATCACGGACAATGCACCTGTTTGCAAGGCTGCTGGCATGATTGTGGAAGCTAAATATCCACAGGTATGTTCATTCTTTCATTTCTAATTTGCTCATTGTTTGAATTTGTTCATTGCAATGTTAGTGTTGTAGAGTCATTGATACATGCTTTTATTGCTCTTATAGGTTTTTTGGACACCTTGCATTGTCCATTCCTTGAATTTAGCACTGAAAGCCATTGCTTCGGATGTGACATGGATTGGCACCCTTTTTGAGGATGCACGCCATATCCGTAACTTTGTACAAAACCACACAAATGCCCTCACCATCTACAAACAGTACACACAACTTTCATTGCTGAAGATTGCAGATACTCGGTTTGCTTCCTCATTCATCATGCTGAAGAGGTTGAGGGAGGTCAAAACTGCTCTTGGGTCCATGGTGATTTCAGAGTTTTGGGCTTTTTGGAGAAGGACGAATCAGGCTGCTTCACAAAAGGTGAAGGATAGGGTGTTAGATGATGGTTGGTGGGACACGGTAGATCTTAGCATTAAGATCATGGAGTCAATCATTTCTTTGTTGCGGTTTGCAGACTCGGACCAACCCATCCTAGCAGAGGTTTATGAGGGGTGGGATTCCATGATTGAGTCCATGAGGTCCATTGTCATGGAGAATGAGTGTGTCCCGAGTATGGGACATCGGCAGATGGGGCAACATCCCCTATTCTACAGAAGTTAGCCTTGAGGATCATCTCTCAAGTTACATCATCCTCTTGTTGTGAGAGGAATTGGTGCACATATGGGAACATGTACAGTGTGAAGAAGAGCAGGCTTGAGCAGTCCAGGGCAGAGTCAATGGTGTATGTGCACTCCAACCTTCGTCTTATTTACAGGAAGAGGGAGGAGTGGGTGAAGGGAAAGACAAAGATGTGGGATGTCTTTCCTGATGATATGGGTTTGGACAACAGTATTGAGTTGGCATTAGCCAACATGGATCTTAATGATCCAGTGCTAGAGTCGGTCACTTTTGATGATAGTGATCGTATGGAGGGGTCATCCTCCACAGCAGCAGAGGGGCAAAGAGGAGGAGGAGGGGGACAAGGATGAGGATCAGGGCAGGCGCAGGGGCAGTGATGAGTATGTTGATGTTGATTCAAGAATGGAGGAGGATTACTGATAGTTTGACATATGGGATTCTCCCATCTTGATCCACCCCTTTTTGTATTTACTATTAGACTTCAGTCTATTTGGCATTTGCCAATGCCCAGTGGCATTCCGACATATATGTACATTGTATACATTTTGATTTTGATTCCTTAATGAGAAATATGGTTCCTACATGCATCTATGTGTCTCATTGTGATTTGTGAATGACAAATGTGTTGTGAATTGTGACTTATGAATGACAAATGTGTAATTACTAATCATTAATGTGTTTTTATTCTAATTTCTATTGAATATTTGTAAATGTTATAGTTTCTAAATATTTTTGGATCGATATGTCTATATTTTTAAATTTTAATATATATTTAAAAATATATATATATATATATATGTATATAAAACGTATCCTACGTGTCCTGATTCCGGGGGTCACCGTGTTTGTGTCGGACTCTCGTATTTTCGTGTCCTTCGTGTCCTGTGTCCCCGTGTCAGGTGACTTAGGTTTTTAGTCATTTCACTAGATCTGTCAGGTGGGTATTGATTGAAACCCATCAAATTATCGAATCTATCATCAAGAAATTATTCTAGTGTCTTTTCATTCCTTAATTTCCTCATTTGGGTCCACATTTCACTTATTTGCTTAAACCCTAGGTGGATCTCATTTGGGTATTCTTCCTTGGCACTAGATCTATCTAGATCTAATTGCATAAACTCGTTGTAGTAATTTCACCCCTGGTTGAGTATTTTGTTCTTTCCTAAGCCTCCTCAACCGGTCCTTAATTCCTAGAAACCACACCATTTTTCCTAGATCTAGATTCATCCATTCAAGATCTACTCTTATGTCAATTTCCTAACCTTTAGAGTGCCTTGAGTTTGTTTGCTAGTCTTCATAGGTTAGTTAGGGTTTCCCCATTAATCTTGCTTCTAGCTTGATCTAAAATGACAAGAGCTCGTCCGGTGTGACAACTTCCTTCCTATAGTAGTGGACAAGGCCCTTGCTGTGTCACTTGGTTATCTACCCTACCTTTACCGTCCTAGATAGGATAGCTTTGGTGGTAGCTACAACTTGAGTGATAACATGTACATACTAGAGATTTACCGCTCCCTTCTGAATCTTGTCTAGGAAGAAAGTGATATATGATCTCAATGTGCTTGGACCTATCATGAAACATTGGATTCTTAGAGAGTTTGATACAACTATGATTATGATAGTAAATCACAGTGGACAATGGGATCCAACTTTTGATGAAATAATCTTGCAAGCAACTTTCGAAGCCAGATGGCCTCACAACTAGTAGTATTGGTGCCATATACCTTGCCTCTACTGAGTTGAGTGGCAAAAAATTCTACTTCTGATTGAACCTAGATATCGTCCTTCATCCTAAGCTAAAGAAACACCCTAAGGTGCTTTTCTTTTCTGATGCATTGCCTGCCCAATCTGAGAATATGTTCCCCTACAACTTCACCTCACCATCTCCAAGATATCTCAAACCATACTGCACTGTGCTCAAGTATCTGAGCACATATTTTGATTGTACCCATTGCTTTTGCATTGGATCCACCATGAACTAACTCAAGGTGTTCACTACAAAACATATATTTGGCCTAGTGTTGACAAGATACATATGAAGGAACCTATCAACTACTTATACAACATGAGATCCACCATATAAGAATTTGAAGTTGTTACCTTCTTCATAATAGTGATCATAAGTGTGGCCATAGGTTTGCATTGCTACATATGAAATCTCTTCAAAATCTTGACTGCATATTTACTTTTCGCAAGGAAAGTCTCCCTTGGTCTTTTCTTTGAGAAGAGGGTGTTTCACATGTTCCAAGTTGGTTTGGGACTCTGGGATTATTCTCAGTTTTAGTTTGGTTCAACTTATTGATCGTAGGGTTGTGATGGCATTTCTTGAGGACAATCAATCTTTGGGAAGGGAGGACTGTAATGTCTCCATTTTTGGGTTCCCTTGCTCTACAGTTGGGGACGAATTTAAGGGTTTTTGTCATCCTGATTAGAGGGCTAATTTGATGTTAATAGTGAGATTTGATAGTTTAGAGGAGTTATATGATGCTTTCAGAGGTCTGTTTATAATCTTTCAACATCAGGACCACTCCTTTGCAGTCAAATTTTGATTTAGATGCGATTCAACTATTTCTGTAAATTGGGAGTATTATTAACATTATTTAATGGAATTCACTAAGGTTGTCATTTTAATAAATTATATAAGAGATGTTCCTTGGCGTTATAGCTCGTTAGAACCAGGATGAAGAGCTTTAAATGTTGGAGAGGATGAAGAGTGACTTCCAGTGCCCAAAATTGTTTTAAAATGAAATAAATCACTTTTTGGCTAAAAAGGTTTAATAAATTAATAAAGTGATTTTTGGGGAAAAGTGAATAAAAAGCTTTATAAAGTCATTTTATAAATTAAAAAGGGGTGAAAAGACATATGAAGTTATAAAAAGGAGTTGGGTCTCATTCTCTTATTCATTCATGAATTATTTTCGAAAAGAGATTTTGGAGAGCTCTTGTGGCTTTTGGCTCTTGGGACGAAAACCCCAAGAGAACAATAGTTTCTGTAGTCAGACATATCTACCCTAGCTATTCTAGAGGAGAAATCACTTAGATTTCTGAAATGATTTCATTGAAGAAGACATGTTTGATATTGCCAAGGAGGATCAGGCTTGAAAAAATCGCCGAGAAATCGGCCAAAATCGGAAAAATCGCGATTCTTTACTCAGGCCGATTTTTCAGCTGGGAAAAATCGCGATTTTTAAAAAAAATTTGAACTCGCGATTTTTACTTAAAAAGCGCGATTTTTTGGCGAGTCGACCTAAAAAAGCGCCCAGCAAGCAAACCCACGGCTTAGAAAAGAGAAAAGTTGGTTTTTTTCTTTTTTCATTTGGCAAATGAGCTTGTTGGAAGTGAAGGAGAAGGGCTTGAGGAGACCACAAACACCTTTGGAGGCTTTCAAACACCATTTAGCATCTCAACCAAGGATTTTTGTGGAGCAAGTGTTGAAGGTATGTGCATTTTCTCCATTGTTTTTCTATCTTTTGCCATGGACTGTTTGAAAGATTTTTTGCATATTTGTTTTACTATTTTGTTGCCTATTTCTTGTCTATTTATTTGCTATTTGTTTTTACTATTTTGCCATTGATTTCCATGCCCCAAAAAATGAAAAATAGTCCCAATGTAAATGGGGGTTTTAAAAAATTAAAATGGAAAATAGCATGCTTGTTTTTTTACTTCTTAGCCACCCTCTTCTTCTTATCTTTCATGGCTTAAAATCTAAATTTAGAGGTATGATTTTTTAAGCTAGAATGTTGCTATTATTTTCCAATGGAGTTTAATGTAATTTTTTTTTTGTGCCCTAGGGTTGCATTTGAGTTGAAGGCTTGAAGCATTCCAAATTTCCAATTGCAAAAATGCCAAAGACATTGGACCCATTTTGGCAGTATGGTGAGCCAGAGGATGGCAACAATAGGCAGAATTTGGAATGCTCATCAGTTCCGGTCTTGCTCATCCAGAGTAGTTATCAACAGTTTTAGGATCAGGGGGCGTGAGCAGCTAAACATCCAGATCAATTCGCTAGCTTGCCTAGAGACCTCAGAACTTCCGCATGTGTCAGGCATCCTCTCCGACACTGGAAGGCTACCACTCTTGCAAATTCTCAGCTTCAACGGGTACCTCCTTCACTGAAAACGTCACCCTTACCTGAGCTTGGGTACGTGCTGCTGGGGAATCACTAGAGGCAGAAAGTACCAGTTCATCTCCAGATCGGCTCTTGATGCATGCATATTCTCTTAGGAGCATTTAAGCCTGCTTATCAGTGGTAAGTGTTACATTCTATCCTGCAAATCCTAACCCTAATTTCAATTATAAAATAGGGAATTTTTGCATGGCAGTTTGCATCAGTGTTATATATATCGCTGATATATCGGCAACATCGTGATATATCGCGATGTTAACTCACTGGCGATAAAATCGGCAAATATCGCCCCAATATTTTCCCGAATTTTTTTGGCGGTTTTTCCCGATTTTCTCGTGATATTTGGCGATTTTATCACGATATTTGCCGATGTTTGGCGATATTTGGTGATATTTGCCGATTTTTTCAACTATACTGTGATTTTTTTCTTTTTTTTTGTATTTTTGTATTTTTTATTTTGCCGATATATTGCCGATGTTTGCCGACATTTTTGCCGATAAATCCGATAATTTCTTTTTGGACCCTTGGCGATATATTCGCCGACACGATATTTGTAACACTGGTTTGCATGCCCAACTATTTCAGTAACTTTGCATAGAAATAGAAAATATCAGTATTTGGGATATTACAGAAAGACTTGGTGTGATCCAGATCAAGATCCCTCGAAAGAGGGAGTGATGTATTCTAGTATAGCTAGAGAGACAGGTTTTCAAAGCATAACATCCTAGCGAAGTTCGTAGGTTGCTCAGATGTAATCAATACTGTAGGTTATCCTTGGATAAGTCCTGGCGAAGCTCGTAGGTTATCCTTGGATGTAATCAATCCTGATGTGTTCTATGCTAGAAATAGCTGATGCATGATATCCCACATGGGAAATGTGACAGGTTGTCCAAGCGGAAAAAATCCTGGTGAAGCAGGATGCTCAGACGTAACCAGTCCTGTAGGTTGTCCTCAGATGTAATTAGTCCTGGCGAAGCTCGTAGGTTATCCTTGGACGTAATTTGTCTTGTGACAGGTTATTCGAGTGTAAAAGGAGACTTGGCATGGTACGCAGGCTACGCGAATGTAATACGCCCTCTGGGTTGTCTGAGTGTAAAAATGAGACTTGGCGTGGTACGCAGGTTACTCGGATGTAATATGCCGCGAAGATTGTCTGAACGTAAAAGATTCTGGATGCAGGTTGTTTAGATGTAATAAGTCCTTGAGGTTGACCAGAGAACGTAAAAGGTCCTGATGTAGCAGGTTGTTGGGTCGTAATCCATCCTTACATTTATCTATATATGTGTGTTCCCATGTTGAGATGATAAGGTCATCGAGCACGAGAGGTGCACCTAGGTGGTTATACTGATAGAACTCAGGTTGACCGTGTAGAGACGTAATGCAGTGAGTGTGCTCCTAGGCGATTCTCGCATAGTAGAAGCTGTAGGTTGTTTTATTGATGTGAAAATTATCCTGGCTTACTAATATGGTGAAAGAACACAAGTTGTATGCATCTAAAACTTTGTTCTTTGTCTTGATTTGTGCAAGGCAAAAGAGATGATTTGGGTACCATGAGATGAAGCCTTGAAGGTAGGAGACGCAGGTTATTACCGTGGCAATGTAAAGATTGTCCTGAACCGTTCCTACGAGAAGGCTTGCTCGAGATGTGATGAAGACCTGGATGAGGACTAAGCCTACACCTAGTCGAGAGAGGGTTGGATCTGTAGAAACTTTCAATGACAGATAGTACCAATCGATGATCAATAATAAGAAGATGATGGCAACAGCTATGATGATGACTCAATGACTCCGTGATGATGACTATGCGATGAAGACTTGAGCAAATGTGTTGATGACTATGAAGAGAGAGAACGCCTTCCTAGTTAAGAGGGAGTATTGATGTATTTGTAACCTTGGAAGATATTCTGATGTATATTATCATTGTATGTTGTTGTACCCCCATTGGGGATGTGTTTACCTCGTTGCAGGATGTCTTAATTGTGTCTAGACCTTGAGGTACAACTTTCGTTGTAAGTCGGGGCAATAGTCCCCAGTGTAACATCATGTAATGTGTATTTGGAGTCTCTTTGGGAGAAGTCGGCCCTGTTAGGGAAGACATGTAGGCCCTGATCTTATGTTTGGTCAATGACTTGAAAGGGTATAAATAGGGAGGCGCCCTCCCTCATTTATACACACCTCACACTCTCAAGTTCGCATGAGAGAGAGAGAGAGACGAAGGAGGAGAGATAGATAGATGTTGAATACTTCTTATTACTGCTTTTGATCATCTTACTATTTCGAGGAAGTTTTTTGGGGTTTTCTCAATGTTCCATGGAGTTTCCAGGATGGGAGAGCGTGGGAGCGGGGAAACGCAAAAAGAGGGTGTGTGGAAGCCACCCCAAATTTTAGGGAAATTTCGGGGAAATGGAGGGACGCCGAAATCATAAAAATTAATTTAAAATATAGAAATGATAAATCCTAACAATAACTATTACCATGTAAAATACTAAAATGTAACAGTAAAACTAAAAACTAAAATAATCATTATGGAATTCATCAAATTTCAAATTTCAATTTGTAAATGACACTGAAGTATGTTAGTACTGACTATTACCATGTAAAAAAATAATCATTAAAATTTTAAATACTAAAAACTAAATATCATCATTATCATTATGCATGGTGGATCTAAATTCAGATTTATCATGTATAAAAGATAATGCAACATACTATGAAGTTTGAAAGTCAAATAGATATTGAACCATTAACAACTTAACAAAAAGAAATTAGAACAGTGAAATAGACAAGTGAAAAGTCTGATAGTAAAATTTCTCAAAAAATACTAAATAGTAAAGAGTCAAGGATTGTCACCAATATCTAGTATCTACTATCTAGATTCAAAACTACAAACTGAAACAATGAAAAGTAGCTAAAATGGATCAACATCATGATCAAATAAGCTGCAAGCATCAAGGAGTGGGATCCATTGATTGGTCCTCTGCATCCATCTGCTGCATGAAGGCATTTGGACCATCAATGGGAGTGTCACTATTCGAGTCTGAGTCACTCTCATGTGTAACCAACGGCACACCACCAACCAAACCATGCTGCATCTCATTTGGTCCATCCTCCTCATCTATCTGTGCATCCTCCTCTAGATCCACATCACAACGTGTCGTTGGTCCCATCTGATACTCTGGCGTCTTCCTATCTGCAAGACGTAGGGCACTATGCACTGCAACTAGTTTCTTCGCTCTTCTAGAGGTAAGTCTATTCCTCTTGATAGAGTGAATGAAGCTATATGTGGACCATTCCTCTTAGTTGCAGAAGAACTGGCAATCTGTGACAATAGGTGAGTAATAAGATGTTTGATCTCAGGAGCATCATCCCCATGAAACTTCCACCAACTAATGGGGTCATTTTGACCTAAGTCATCACGATCTTCCTTTGCATCTAGCATGTTAAAGGGATCGGCGAGGCTTGCAAACTGAATCCACTGCCTTCGAAGTACTTTCCCATCCTCTGAAGTGTACATCTTTGAAATGGCAGCTCGAAATCCCTTCTTGATCTCTGGATCATCAATTGGAGGAATTCTGCCAGGCCTAGGAATATACCATTTTGGGTTCATTGCATAGGCTTCCATATGCAAAGGTGTGTTCATTCGATCCCATCTACGTTGAATAATGGGTCGAATTTGGTTCCTATAGAACTCTAAGGAGGGATCTTTCTCACAAATGGCTTCCTTTACCTGGCCCAACATGCTATCAAAAGTCTCATAGATTTCTCCAAGTCCAGGAGAATCTGTGTCAGTGCAGCGAATGACCTCAACTATAGGGCATAAGATTGAGACCAAATAACTACAATATACCCACCAATCATTATCCAATATTTGAAGCCTAATCTTCTTCCCCTCTTCTATTTTGGATTCTGTCCACTTGCTCCACTCCAAAGTCCCAACCATGGCTTGCAATGCTGGTTGCACCTGCAACATCCTCTCCAATAAGAGAAAATAACTGGCATATGTAGTCTCTGTGGGCTTGAGGAATTCCTTCCTCGAGTGAGCCCTGTACATGGCTAAGGAGGTGTGGTGGTTGCAGATAAACATTTGCACATCCCTCGCAGTTGATACCAAGGTGGTTATCCAATGAATTTTTCCAATGTCTTTTAGAGCATTGTTGAGTGCATGCACACAACAAGGGGTCCAAAAGATATGCCTGTATCTGTCCTGAATCAGTAACCTAGCTGATCTACACACTGCTGCTGCATCTGTCACAACCTGCACAACATTCATAGGCCCAACCTCCTGTATAGCATCTCGAAGAAGATCAAATAGGAAAGTTGCATCTTTGTGCTTTCCAGAACAATCAATAGCTCTAAGAAAGAAAGGTCCTTCTCTGCATGTAACTTTGATGTTGATGAGTGGACGTTTGGCAATGTTTGTCCACCCATCCATAACAATAGAGCAACCAAAACTCACCCATGTCCTTTTAATCACCTCTTTATGCATAGTAATTTTGGACACTTCCCTTTCCAAACCACTGTCCTCAACTTGGTCTCACCTGGGGGGGCATATGAGGGTCCCGCTCTTACAAGTGCATGAACCATCTCCTTATAATAAGGAGAGCGACTAACATGGAAGGGAATGCCATTGGAAAAAAGGAATCTACCAATTGCATCATCTATATCATCACGGTCCAACTTACCATACATCCCTGTAGTAGTTGGCCCTATCGTAGAAGAATGAGCGTCCTTCTATTTTGCGTATGTCCCAACATGAGATGGTGGATGGGTTAGCCTTCCTTTTGGAACTCCTTTCCACATTGTGAACTTCATGTGATATGACATTTTGGCTACAAAAAGTGCCCTTTGCATATGTCGCCATTTGCAGCCTCATAAGCTCAGATCTCTGCGACATGTTTACCTTATCACATACAGTAACACCTTTGCCACCAATGCCCAAAAGGTGTTTTTTAACCCGACTGTAACTCCCTACCCAAGGATAGCCACAAATATTGCATGCCCAACAACGTGATCCACCCTTTGTTTTTATGTTGGTTGGGGGAGAAATTCCAAGTACTTTGCTTGCATAAAGCAAAAGGGGTTTTTAAGGATTAAATGTCCCCTTTGCAGATTCATGCAATGCCCTTGGTGGGCAAAGATTGGCACTGTCTGGGCTTTCATTTTGGCTTGATCTTGTTGATGTGGGAGTTTCTGAAGTCCTAGACCCACTTGCATTGGCTTCCCCTGTCCTTGTACCTATCCCTGTCCCTGTCCCTTGTTCATCATAATCTGAATCATTGCCGCTGCTGTTGTCACTGCTAGAGTTACTCATGCTGCTAAATTTTCAATTTTCGAGTCTTATGTTCTGATTTGTAAAGTTCTGGCAGCCTACAGCAAGGATTTCACTTTCATTTGTAATTGTTTTCAAAATTTCATAAAATAACATGCCTAAACATTGAATTTAATGGCTGGAAATGAGAGGCAAGAGCTTTAAAAAAAACACACACATAAATTTATAAACAACAGTATAATGTGAACCAACAAATCTAGGCATGAAAGCATATGTGAAAGAACCTCATATTCAGGTTTGGGTACACTAGAACAACAGTAAACTTTTAAGAAAGTGAAACACTAAGAATTTAAGAAACAGTTTAGTCACTGGTGTGTGTCCATTGTTTTGGGCACAATTTGGCACAATTTGTCTTCAATCTCCATAAAACAATCCAGGGCATAAAATTTATTATTTTATCATATGGATATTGGAATATGATAATGTTGAATGTGTATTAATTTTTAAATTAACAAATTTTAATGAGGCATGAGTCATGACCCTACCTCCAACTAGTAGATTTGGTACTCTAAGATTCGAGCTAGTGGATGAAGTTGAACTGGGTCTCAACTCTACTCTAGCAGCGACTCTCCTTCAATTAGCAATGGCTCTCCTCTAAATAAACTTCGGTTCCTCCCTCAAAATTGGCGGCTCCTCCAAATTCCAATAACCAACTACTCTCCAAAAAATGCAGCGGTTGTCCAAAATAGTAGATGTCCACAAGACGGTTCTCCACGGGCTGCAATTGTCCACGAGTTGGCTCCTCCGTTGGCTGGGACTATCCACGGGCTGCAACTATCCACGAGTTGGCTCCTCCGTTGGCTGGGATTATCCACGGGCTGCAAATCTCCACCGGTTGCCTCTCCACGAGTTCAAGGCAGCAGCTTTCAGCCTGCAACTGCCCACGGGCTGGGACCTTCCACGTGCTGCAACTGTCCACGAGTTGGCTCCTCCGTTGGCTGGGATTGTCCACGGGCTACAAATCTCCACCCGTTGGCTCTCCACGAGTTCAAGGCAACAACTTTCCCTTGTTCAAGGCGGCGACACTCCAGAGTACTCTACGAGCTCAAGACGACAAACTCTCCACGGTTTAGCTCCAGGGCTTTCCACGGTGACGACTACAATGAAATGGTTCACGTGAAATCGTGAGTGTGTTTTAGGATGTTAGGTTAGGATTTAATAATTTTAATTTTGTTTTATGAGTTAGGATTTAGTTTAGTTATTGTTATCACCAACCTTGTAGTTGTCTATGTGAGGTGGATCCAGGATGGATGGTAGAGGGACCAACAACTAAGGAGGTGGAACCAAGATTGCTTCGACTACCAAATCGATGGTTGTCAGATCACAGAAAAAGTCAGAAAAATGGTGGATAGCGCTAGGGTTTGGGAGGTCATTTTCTCAGATCTAGGGCAAACCAACCACTTTTAGATCAACGTTGAGGGTGATATGGTTAGGGGATGACTCAATCTACAAAACCCAGCAGTGGTTTGGCTTGAGATCAAGCGGTTTGTTTTTAGTATTTTTTGGTTCTTTATTATTATGGGAATTTTCAGTATAAAAATGAGGAAAAACAGATGTCAATGGATTGAGATCTGGAAGAAAGGGACTAATCTGTAGATCTTACCTAGAAAAACTTGTAGATGCCTTGATGATGATGATCTCTGCTATCCCGATCAATTTGAGAAGCTTTGAGCAAGTTCTATGTCCAACGTTTTGCCCCAAGGAGTCAATGCGCCCTCTCTCCTGCACAACAAACGTCAACCATATCAGATTTGCTGCAACACGAGAAAAAAGCTAGATGCTAAAGAAAAATAGCAAGAAGAAGTCATAGATAGCAATGACACTAATGAAAACCCCCTGATAAAAAATGAAGTCAATCTAAGCGAGTTGAGGTCCCCCTGCAAAAACGCCCCAGCTGAATTCGCTTTCCTGTAGACAAGACAAAGATTCCCGAAAAAGATATAGATCTCACAAAAATTTCCCGAATGCTAGGAAGCAAAAGACTTTCCAATCACCATCTAAGAACACCAAATGCAAAGGAGATCCAAGAATTTCCACAAGAAAAGTTTTTCGATTATTCAGATCCAAGAGCCAAAGACCCTTTACAAATGAGAAGCTCTCTCCTTTAAATAGGAACGAGAGAACCAAAATCCTAACCACTTTTCAAATGAGTGGCTAAGATTAAAAGATACAAATGTCTAATCAATGGTTGAGATGAGCTCAACATACAATACATGGATCAAGATAACAATATAATATAAAAGTGGACCAAATCACCCAAAGAGAGGGGATCCCACTCAACAAGAAATAAATGAAGCACATGGTGGGTCCATGGAGTGTTAACTAACTCTCTCTAGGTGTCCCCATGGCATAATAAAAATAATATAATTTTTAAACTGTTAAATTGTGCCTCCTTGAGGAAACCGTGAGCCTCCCAAAAGCTACAGAAAATAATATAAAATGCCCGAAAAGATAGGTGTGGGTCCAGTTAGATGCTGCAACTGCTGGAGAAGGTGCGGAGGACATCACTCTCATCATAATGACTCATCCCATGCCATTTCCTTGCCTTAGTAGCCCAAATCGAATTTCTCAGTAGCCATTTAATTATTTTTTAATCTGCCTCGAGAAACGTGAACGTGCCAAAACAACCTCCTAGGGTGCCTGCATTATCCAACTGAGCCTACCAAGCTCTTTGGGAGGGGGGTAATATGGTACAATCAAGTGGCTGGATCCCTATTCCCCATACAACGCCCTAGGAGATCCAATAAGATCATCTCCTTGCTCAGACATGACTCCAGTGAAGCAAAACTGCACCAGAAGAGAAAAATGAGCCCAATCATCTCTGTAAGTGCCCGGAACTGACAACAAGCTGTCTCACTGGACTCAGAGAGTCCAAATCCATCTAAGGTATATACTCATACCCTTTCCAGGTCTCTGCCTGGTCATCTGCAATATCCAATAGACAAAATAATCACATGTAAATGACCAGATACCAATAATAACTTAGGCTGTCCTCCATCTGCTGCAAGTGTTACAAGGATAAAACATGCTCTACAAATCATTTAAGTAACAATCATAACAAATAACAATCACTTCACTGGCGGTACATCAACGATATACATATATAGGGTTTTATTTATTATAACTCAGACCAGACTTTCAAGACTATACTCATTTCATAGTTGTAGTCAATTTGCTAGTGAAGGGTGAAGGCTAAAATTCATAGGGTTAGGCCAAAGGATGATTGCCCGCTCAACATTGCGACACTTTGGATATGGAAAGGGGATACTCACTATAGCCATATGCCGGACAAACAACAACAAAGGGGATGGTAGTGCCTCACAAATGGGTGAACTACTTCAGAGGTGCTTACTCACCTTGACAAATGCTCACAATCCAACTCAATACAAGTAAGGCCAACAATCTTTACATATAACTTTCAGGAACCATTGCTTTTTTGGGACTTTGATTTTCCATAGCCTTGGTCCACGTATTTTTTATACGGACTTTTATTATTTAGGCTTTATGCATTCATGTATGTTGAAAACTACTACTTTTCATGAATGTTTTAAGATATTTCATTGCAATATTTTTCAAAGTCAATTTCATTAGGATTAGCCTTGCATTCACGTATGTTTAAAAACACTACTTTTCGTGAATGGGCTTTTTCATAAGATATTCATTTCATTTCCAAAAACATTGTATTGATGGCAGCACTACTTGTTTAAGGCAAGCAAACACATCCTTGGCAACTTAGAGCCGAGACACAAATGAACAGGGAAGCTTGTCCAACAAAGGCTCTAGCGGGGAAAGGTCTTCCATGCGACAAGTCAAGTAGTAAGTCGGGTTAAAACATAACTGGAAGTGAATGGATGGGTGGAGACAATGAATGATGAAACCAACACTAGCAAGCCAAAGTATGGCGGGAATGACTACCTCTATTCTCCCTAAGGAGGATAAACCCAATGAGTATAGATCAAGAAGTTCCAGGTTTGAGTAAGGACATCAATACATAACAACAATACATCCAAGTCCACTTATTTATATGACCGCCAGATCATGACACTAAATGCTAATACATGTCACAAAAATGAGTATAAGAGTGTTGCCGCCTAATACACACTTTATGACACGGGGAAGTCTCCAACCTGCTTTGTGTGTCCTTGGGGGCAAGTTAGAGCTGGGGGTCACCACAATCTACCAACTCCTCCGTTTAGGCCAAATCCCAACCTAGCCAAGGGGGGTAGTCCCTATAGGAAGGTTTATTAACAATTTAGTTAAAGGGATTTTATTTTATTAAGGTTACAAAATTACAAGATCAGTGCCTAGATTAAATGGAGTCAAAAGATTACAAGTTACAAACTTACAAAAGAATTAAGAATGATTTTCCACAGTTGCCTAAGCTAAAGCAAGATCTACAATATTAACAATATGAACAAATGCTAAAGAATGGTTCAACA
>LPNX010790061.1:49275-59649 GCA_001517045.1 Pseudotsuga menziesii | reverse complement strand
GGACAGAGGATACACCGGATCAGTGGGTTGTATGGTTACTCCTTTGACAGAAATAAAAATTAGATTTAATTACTTTGAACAGAAACTTGAAAGGAAAATGCAGTTAGCTAAAACAATATCCTAACCACACAACAATCTCTGTAATAGAGATGGTGGGTAAACAGAAATAAAAATGATTAAGCTAACCTCACTTCAATCCCTTAAGGGAAGGTGGGTAAACAGAAATAAAACTTGCATAAAAAATAAATATAAGCAACTAGTGTTCTAGGCTATCTCTACACTACTCATATACAAATTTACAACAGCTTTCAAAGCTTTAGAGAATACCCCAAAGAGAACTTCTCTTTTGGGGTTTACAATCTTGTAGAAAAGAGAGGAAAAATTGAGGTTTTTTGGCCTCTTTTGGACCAAAACTTTTCTAGGGCTTTTCTAGGCAATTTTGGGCAGCATAACCCCCTCTTCTGTGCATAAACCTGCAACAAACCAACAATTTTACTTGCTGGAATTTACTGTAGAAACACTAAAACAGAATGTTAGCACAGATTAGTATAAAACCCAGAAAAATTATTGAAAAATCTGAACTTGAAATTTTGGAAAAAATGAAGTTTTAGTGGCCAAAAATTGAATTTTTTGGCCTCTAAATGATATATGAACAGCAGATTTATAATTCTATACTAATCTATAATGAAAGAAAGCCCTAAAACAAGGGTTTTATTCACTATACAATGAATAAAACCTAGTTTTAGGAGAGAGAAAGAGAGATGGACGAAAATACAGATTTGAATATGAAACCCTTGGAGAGATGTCCTTGGCTTAAAAAACCTGTAAACAAATATTAGATTTGCAAGAAAATGTAAGCCTAGTGATGAATATCTAACAATCTCTACAAAATACTTTGAAGAAATTTGCTAAACAATTCACAAAAGAGGGTAAAAATACTTCTACTCTCTAATCTCTCCACAAAATACTTTGTGGAGAGCTAACTAGACTAATACAAATATGCAAAAACCAAATACAAGATACAAGTTACCTTAACAATGGACCATGAAGAATGTAGAACAATAGCACAATGTTCCTCCAAAGAATTTCCTTGATTATGGCCCAACTAGGGCAAGATTTGAGTACAAAAAGCCTCTAGGGCTTGAGCAAAATAGCTAGGACAAAATATTGAAGAAGAGAAGAGAGGAGAGTATTTTGGCAGCATAACCATGCTCCAAAGAATGATGATAATAAAATAAGAGGAGGGGCCTCTCTTTTATAGTTGAAAAGATCTCAAACCCACTCCCAAATCAAGGGTCCAAAATATAGATCTAAATGTTAGCTCTCCTCCACCCTTAGATCTAGGTTTGTTGACTTTACAAGCCATCCACCAATCATAAGCAAGGGTGCCTTTTCAAATTAATGGTCAAAAAGATAGATCCATGTCACAATGAAGCCTAACCCTTAGATCTAGGGTTTCCATGACTCAAGTGGGGCCTCCTTTGACTCAATTTTATTATTTTTAATTTTATCTTTAATTTTATCTTGAATTTTTTAATCTTTTATATAATCTTTAAACTTTTATTTTTAAGTTTTAATCTTATATTTTTTATTTTTTATTTTAAATCTTTTTATTTTATTTTATTTTTTATCTGGGGCTTCCATTAACTCAAATTTTGATTTTTATTCTTATCTTTTATTTTTTATTTTTTGTTTTTTAATCTTTTATTTAAATCTTTTACTTTAAATCTTTTATTTTTTTATCTTTTATTAAGACAAGAGGGGCACCCCACTTGGGAAATCTTCAAAAAATTATTTTGACCATGGGGGGGGTTTATTTAAATAAAAATTAACTATGATTAGCCACCTCCCAAACTTAATTACCATGGCCTTATTTGATTTTTTCCTTCAAAATCAAATAATTTAATTTTTCACCCTTGGAAATTAGATTAATTTCCTAGGAAAAAATACCTTGTCTTAACCAAAATTGGTCTAACTTCCCAACTCCTTGTCAGAATGACATGAGACCTGAACCAATGGCTTAGGGGGTGTCATAGCATTTTCATTTGCATTCATAGCCCCTATTACAAAATGCCAAGGTTCAAGAGATTGCATTATTACATCAAAACTTAATTAATTAACCACCAAATGGTAAAGTTAATTAATTAAGAAAAATTCAAAATAGAAATTAAAATCCTAACGAAATTTCGCAAGACTATAAGATATGGCTAGCATGGTCATGGACAACAACTTGAAATCTTAGCCACCTCATGGGCTTGATTATCAGAACGCCAATTCACCACTCAGGAGGATTTGTGAGTGAAAAACCCAACCAATTAAAATTGTTAATTAACAAAATTAACTGGAAGGGAAAAAAAACACTCGGTGAAGAGGACTTCCCTGATAATAAAGTCCATGGTGACATCCTTAGAGGAATGACCCATGATGACATATAAAGTTACATTAATTATCCCACGCAGGGGAGCGGACATTTCGTGTACAAAAGGGGCATAATTGCCCTGCTGAATGAAAAATTCCCAGAATTTTTCCATGGTACAAACTGCACATAATGTACATCTTCAATGTACATGAGGTTTCCACGTAGTTGAAATAGGTGGGCAACAAAGAGCACTCATAACCATAACACAAGATATATAAGTTGAGTCATAAACATGCAAATAATCCATTTGAACCAACATTAGTCCAATGAGAAAACACTGATGCAACTATGGGCATCAATAATTGCTCTGCAAATGGCTAAAATGACTACATCAGTCCTCAATCTGAGTGTCCTGAGACTCATTCATGGCATTGGAGGGTACTATAGTCCATCAATCAAATCATAATCTGTGATAAATGCCCATCTCAGCATCTGATATGTAGGGGAGTTGGTTGAAAAATGTACTGGAATCTGAAAAATAGAATATGGTAGCCCGACTACTATATATGTGATAACAGTTATGACTTAATTGAGTTTTTTTTTTAACTCTTTGATTTAATTTTATAAATTTCATCTAATTCAATATTATTCAATTTATAGTTTAAATTAATTAAAATTTTATAAATTTAATCAAATTCTATTTAATTTAATTTAATATTAATTTTTATGTAATTATTTTTATTGAAAAATAAAAATATAAAAATTGGGGGCTTCTAGGCGTTCCCTCATGAAGGGGGACGTGGGGGGGACGCCTAGAAGCCCCCCCTTGAGGGGAAACGCGTGCTGCACCTGGGGAAACGCGGAGAAACGTGTTTCCCCCAAAAGGGGGACGTGGGGAAACGTTTCCCCAGGAGTTTCCCCATCCCCAAATTGTGGGGAAGCGAGGGGGTGCGTCCTCGAGCCTAGGGGACGCTTCCCCGTGGAACACTAGGTTTTCTCCTTTATGGTTTCCTCGGTGAAAATCTTTGTGTCTCGTGTATCTTTTATATCTTATGCATCTTGTTGTACTTGTTATTCTTTCAGATAAAGATCCTAGATAATCTACTCAGATCTAAAGAGAAACTAACACCTAGACTGTAGTTTCTTGCTCTGTTTCTGGTTTTTTGGTTCCAAGCCAAATTAGGGCTTGAATTTCCGGAGGATCTGCCCAATGAAAAACGTCAATCTTGGTGCTAGAGAAGGATACAGATTTACCTCATGAAAGCTACTGTTTTCAAGCTAGCTCTGATAACATGTTAAGTTTTCTATGTTGCCATAGCTCAAGTCCTAACTTGATAAGCATTTAATATATTTTCACAATAACATCATAAAGAGGATCACTAAAAGAAACACAATCATAAGGTACACAACAATTTACCCTAGGAAACCCTAATGGAAAAAACCTAACAAAAACTTCCTCAATATAGGTTACCAGAATGCAATGACCAAAGAACAAGGTCTCATAGAGAGAGAGACCAAACTCAAAGCATAAGAACCAAAACACCAAAGACACAAGTCCTCCTCCTTCTCTGGCCCTCCTTCTTTCTCTCTCTTGCTCAATACAAGTGTGAGTCAGTGTGTACAAATGAGAGAGGGCGCCTCCCTATTTATACTAATCTTCCCAACTGACATTTTCCCTAATTGGCCTGACCTATCTAATTGACAAGGCCGACCTATCTAGGAAATCTTAGAATAATAATTATATTATTCTTTTCGGGATGCTATTGACTTGACTTAAAACGGAGGATTTACCTCATGACTTTTACATGACCTTTTACATCAGCGACATCTCTCAAAGGAGGAATAATAAGATTGTAAAGTACAAGTATAATATTCTTCGAAGTTACATGATTTTAACGTTGTCTTGCCTCTTGGCCATCAATAGATGCAACATGAAATCCTTTAGCATCTAGAGTTGAGATGGAGAGGAGTTTCTTCTTCAAACCTGGTACGTAGAGAACATCCTTGATATTCATTGATTTGCCTGAATCTAACTTGTGAGAAGCTTCTCCACTCCCTTTGATAGGATACTAGTAGTCATCTCCAAGTTTCACCTTGTAAGGTGACTCATGTTCTGACAAGTTGATAAAAGATTCCTTGTACCTTGTCATGTGCTTGGACACTCCACTATCTACAAGTCAATCATTGCTTCCATGGGTGACGGTACCTGTAAAAGCTAAAATCAAAAGATATTCTTCATCACTTGAAGAATCTTCTCTTATCCTTTTCTTTTCTGCTTCATCTTCTTTGGCAATGTGAGCATGATGCTTCCTTCTCTTGTTTGCTCTTGAGGATCCCTTGTTTCTATTGCAATATCTTGCAAAGTGGCCTTTCTCATCACATGTATAACATCTGAGATTGGAGAAGTCACGTTTAGATCTATGATTCTTTTGGAATCTTTTAGGCTTTTTATGAGGGCGATCCTCCCTCTTGCTTTTATCCTTCTTTGTATGAGCTGTTAGGGCTTGATCATCATCAACTCCCATCTTCTATTCTCTTGATACTAGTCGAGCTTCTTCTTGGGTGCACTCCCACAATCTATTGAACTTGATAAATTTATTTCTGGTGCATATTCAACGGATGAAAGAGTCCCATGATTTTGGAAGGCCATTTAATGTGGTCATTACTATCTCTCCTCCTTCAACATTCTCTTCAATGGCTTCAAGTTACTCCTCGATTTGAGAGACCCTTGAGAAGTAAGATTGGATGTTCTTCGAGTCTTGGATCTTCGCATTCTTGAGTTGATTCCTCAACGTCATCTTTCGGTTGATGTTCTTCCCTTCATATAGCTTGGTCAAAGCATCGAACATCTTCTTGAGAGTATTCAATGAAGACACATGAGGAATGAGATGATCTTTGATGGAGTCCACAATAATCCTCTTGGCTCTATTTATGTTCTTTTCGTGAGTATCCTTGGCCTCTACTCCCTCTGGTTCTGGAACCTCCTCAGTGAACCTCCTCTGGTTCTGGAATCTCCTCCTCTTCTAGAATAAGAGAGATTCTATACTTCCATGCTCGGAAGTTGTCAACTCCCTCAAGCTTATCCTCAAGCTTGGTGTGATTCATTATTTTGATATGAGAACCTCAAATGGAAATAACAGAGAAATAGATCTTACCAATTTGAGGTGCCCAACCTACTTCTGGAATTGGCTGACCTAGTGTTTGATAGAGAAACCCTAATTTTTCAAACTTGGAATCTTGAAATTTTTCCTGGATAGAAAGTTGTGCCTCCTTGAGGCGAGTTGTCCAGTGGTGTCCTTTTCCCAGATTGGTGGATGAAAGCGCAAAAATCTGCCCTAGTTTCTCCCAGCAGTAGTGATTAGGTCAAAAATGAAACTTCTCTTGTTTGGAATCTGCTTCTACCGAAAGATGTGCCTTCTTGAGGCAAGTTAACTTGACCTTCTTTTATGGAAAATTTGTTGAGAAAAGTGCTGATCTTGGAAGCTTTAGTTTCCGTAGCTGCACAAGGCTTTTTTTAGGGTGGCTCTGATACCATGTTAGAGTTTAAACTTTAATTCAAATATGTTAGATCTTTAATCTAAAGCAATAGGATCACTGAAAGGTAGACAAGCAAAACAAAAAAGAAAGACACAAAGATTTTATCCTAGGAAACCACAAGGGAGAAAACCCAACAACTTATTATGTTTAGATTCGTCACTTAGTGCAACGTCAGTCAAAGATAGAAAACCCAAAGATAAGATAACTTCTGTAGTTTTCTCTTCTTCTTCCCCAACAAACTTGTCTTTCTCACTCTTGGAGCGAACTTGCTTGATCTTGTAGTGTGTCCAAATGAGAGAGAGCGCCTCCCTATTTATATTCTTCAGTTGTGTGACCTTTTGCCCCAACAGGGCTGACTTCTCTACTTGACTAGTCGACTTCTCCTAGGGAGACTCAAAAATACATTTTACACTTAATCTTTTGGGGACTATTTCCACGACTGACAACAGAGGTTTTACCTCAACTCTTACATGACCAATTACATCAATGACATCCCCAATCGAAGGAAAAATATCTCTGAAAGGAGGAATAACAAAAGTACAATATAATAATAATAATAATAAAATAAAAAGAATATCTTCCAACAACAATCAATAGGGCTTTACAAGAAGAAAGGCATATGGGGTCGGAAGACAGTAATCCTAGCAGCCAATCAACAGGGCTATACAAGAAGAAAGGCATAAGGCATCTGAAAACCAGTTCTCCTAGTCTCAGAGCCAATCAAAAGGGTGTTACAAGACGAAACACACAAGGCTTCAAAGAACTTTGTTGCACACAGCAGAGCCGAGACACCGGGGAATAACATGGAGGCCATCATAACCAAGAGGTCATAGAAGGGAAGTCTTGAGTCACTCTGTCAAATCCAAACCAACGGGTTTCAAATGAGCAGGGGTGACATGAGATGGAAGATGGAAAGGTAAATAATGGAGCCAAGAGAAGGTTACAATGAATGTAATTATCATGAGACATACTAGATAATGGCATGTGCATAGAACAAGAACAACTTCTATATATTACTCCATGCAATATTCCTACTCACGATGGTCATAGAAAATCAGCTAGTGAAAAGTAGCATTTACAAACACCTCGTAGATCTGTTAATACAAATCATATAATCCATAAACATATCCCCTAGGCCTTCATTTGGTACAATGTGAATAATCATGATAACAAGGAACCATCTCAAGGCAATACATGGCAACTTTTACCACCTCAGCAATCAATAGGCAACACTGCTATGACAATCTGCCCCGCTCATACAAAAATGATCTCAGCACTGCTCTGATCAGCAAAAATAAGGGTATAACACCCCATAGATATGGTGGTATAACAAGACCAATGTGAATGCCAACATAGGCAAACCAATGTATTACTTCTGTGAGCAGACAAATCACATAATGAGCCATAATGCATAGAGAAAAAAACCCTTAGTTGATGGTTTCTCTCTCCATGTATATGCTAGGGGTCATCAAATGAGTAAATATGACTGCAAAACCCTCACAAGGCTAGCTCTCCATCAATATCAACCTTGAAACGTTCAAAATATGGAATGAGGATGCCAACAAAAAGCAATGATCCTTGAGAAAATAAGCATCAAAACGCAACCAATAGCCACTAAGATACAAATCTTCCAATTGCAGCCTGCTTGGGCAGGGTCTTCAACACAGGACAATCCTCTATGAGGGGTAACAAAGTTTTCAATAAAATTTATTATTTATTGGTTGTTCTGGGGTGAACTAACCTTTCAGTGTGTTTCTTCCTTGAGGTGGTTAAACCGCTTCATTATTCTTTCATTATAATGTTTTAGATATGACAAGTCACAGACCAAATATTAGTTTGGTAGTACCATGTGATTTTCAGCGATATAATAAGAGTCTTCAAAACATTTATTTGATTTGAACATTGATGTGGTAAGAAGCCTCTTGTATACTAGCCTTACCAGGTCTTGGCATTGGCATGGTATGGTGCTTTATAAAAATATTTTTCTAATTTATAATTTATGTCATGAGATTCTCTTTCGGAGGCATGTAGAAATATCATGAAAGGTTTTAGTCACGGGACAGTTAACATGGTTCACAAGATATCAGCTATTCTCATTATGCATTGTTGACATTCTGGTGATAATTAGCACACAGAGTCAGTTGTATTTATATTTACTGTTTTGTATGTTCTTGATTCCTTGTTTTTATTTGCTGCATTTTGTATATCATTTGGTTCCAGCCAAAGACGGATCTATGGATGATCGAAGATTTAGAGGCAAGGTATGATACATTTATCTGTTTAATTAAGTATTGTAGGCCTGTAATTGCTTTTTGTATATTCTGCTGAAGCAATAATCTTGTGAAGAATAAGACAAGTTTGAGAAGAGAAGCCAGGAAAAGGAAAAATAACCTAGGCTATGAAAACATTTTTCTCTATTCTGACAGTCAGTTGATTTTATTTATGGACTCATTAACAGAGTAAGTGGAAAGGAATTCCTACAAGGCTGAACAATATTCCTCATTCCAGAGAGATACGAGAATATTTCTATGAGGATGTGCGTTGTGCCACAATAAGAGCTGTAGAAGATGGCTGTACCAGACTAAAGGTTAGATATTTCTAATTAACATCCTTATCTTGCATTCTGGGAGCCTAGATTTGTTTTCTCATCTATCCTGTTTTGTCATATTCAAAATCCTTTGGGTGGAATAGGTTGGTAATGAACTGATGTGTAATACTATTGAGGCTCAATTTATTTCTTGTGGATAAACCCTTAGTTGCAAGTTACAACTTGAAAGGTTACAACAGACTGGTAACATATAGCAAAACCTAACTACTACCAGTGATGTGCACATAAGGGTAGTTCTTGCGTGTTTCTTGGTGCCTATGAAAGGGATGGCCTTGGATACTAACCTGCTTAATGTCATTAGAGGTCTCCTTTATGCAATCAATTTGGTTGCTGCATATGTAGTTTAGTGAAGCTGTTTGAGCCGACTTTATCTTCAACATATTAGACACAATCAGGAGGCATGCATGTGTAAATATAAGAAACCTTCAGAGACTCGGAAGATAGTAGTCATTGACCTAAATGTTTTTTCTTAGTTGGAGTTTGCTTCTATGCTCAAATCCATCATGTAGTTAACTTCGGTGCATGCTGGGGATATGACAGCATGTGTTATATTGGTTTTGGTTGTGAGAAATGGTATGGTGGGAAAAGGGACCTTTTGATGTTGATTTTTTTTGTAGGGTCTGTTGCCGCCTAATTCACACTTTAAGACGCAGGAAAGTCACAACCTGCTATGTGTGTCTTTGGGGGCAAGCGAGAGCTGGGGACCACTGTCACCACAGTCTACAGCTCCTCCGTTTAGGCAAGATCCCAACAGAGCCAAGGGGGGTAGTCCCTATGGAAAGACTATGTTCCAGGTTTATTAATTAATTGAATATTAATTAAAGGGATCTTTTTATTAAGATTACAAAATTATAAGACCAGTGCCTCTATTATATGGAGTCAAAAGATACAAAATTACAACAATAACAAATCAAAGTATTTCAGCAATGATCAAACTACGACTTAAATGTTTAACAATGAGATAACAAATGATATAATCATAATCGTCAATGAACCAAATATTAAGCCAATGCACAGGTGGTTTACCAATGTATACAATGTAAATAAGATTTCCAATATGGCAGAGAAGCACTTTGAGTTAAAACGATTGAACCAACCGTAAATTAAACAAATGGAAAAAACTTTAAGCCAATAAGCATTCACCACATAAGATTGTACAGCTAAAAGTAGATAGATGTAACTGCAAAGTACAATGCTGGAAGTAAAAATTGTAGTGTTGTAGCAAATTGAAGTGAAAATGATTGTAATAAAAGTAGTAATCTGTGTTTGTAGGGCGTTTTGCAATGCTTCTTGGTTAATTTTAATAAATTTTAATTAGAGTTGTTCTTCTTGAAGTTAGTTTTAGATCCGGTGGTGTGACTACCCCGATCTAGTTCTTCTCAAACTGAAGATGGAATGCTGTTGCGCTCAACAGGTGGGAGCAAGCCCACCCCTAGCTCACAGGTCAAACCCCGATGGCCCAGTGCTCACAAGGAGGACGTCAAAGCGCCTAGAGACTGTCCCCAGCCTGCTACCCCTTGCAGCTTCCAAGTCACCGTTTTTAATCAGCTTAAAAATCTCTAGATGGATGCCTATTAAACTAGGACTTCCTCTTTCCTGGTCGTATCTCGGAGTACCCCGGAGGGTGATAACCGAGTAGAGGAGCAGGATGTTGGAAGTTTTTGTTGGTAAATTTTAAAAGTAAATTTTAATATTTGATGGTTAATATGCAAGGTTTATTTTAAAAATGACGAATAAGAACTTGGGAAATAAATTGTTTGACCGTAGATTGTAATACAAGAAAATGAAATTTAATCTAATTACCTAAGCCCCCACTTACCCTGTTTTTCATATCCAACTTGAATTCCCTAAAGGGAGATGACAAGTGGGT
>LPNX010790061.1:5650-36212 GCA_001517045.1 Pseudotsuga menziesii | reverse complement strand
CCTTGATAAAGGGAATTTTCCCCATATCCTCCAACATCAAATCAATGCAATGAGCAGCGCATGGAGTCCAAAACAAAGAGGGATACCTATCCATAAGCATTTTGCCAGCAGCCACATAATTAGCTGCATTATCTGAAATAACTTGCACAACATTGTGCGCCCCAATATCCTGGATGAACCCATCCATCAACTCACATAAAAGTGCCGCATCTTTTACATGTGCCGATGCATCAACTGATTTCAGAAACATGGTACCTCTAGGACAATGTACCAAGAAGTTGATAAGGCTTCTACCCTTACCGTCTGTCCACCCATCTGACATGACTGTGCATTCAGTGCTCTCCCATGACTGCTTGAACTCTGCCAACCTAGCACCGATGTACATCTTTTCTGCTTGAAGGATTGGGCCCCGCAACTCCTCAAAGGTGGCACTTTTATAACCTGGGCCAATTACTGCAATGGCATCACACATCAGCTGCCAAAATGGATTGGTTTTAACAATGCTAAGAGGTATGTGACTCCAGTAAAGACACCTTCCCATTACCCTGTCCGCTTCTACCTTTTTTGATTTCTTTATAACTGACTTGATAGAAGGTTGTGAGCCTGGTCCAACATAATGGGATGTGTGCCCCGCCCTCCCACGAGGTGAAGCTGTGGAGCCCCTCCCACTACTCTCACCGATAGTGGTAGATATAGATGCACCTAAACTTCTTGCTTGGCCAAAAGCTGCAAGCTCAGCTTTGTTTGCAGCGATCTGATCCTTCTTCCTCATTTTTTCATGGATGGCATCATGGGCAGCTCTCATGATTTCTGGGGTCATTGCAGTACAAAGGCCAACATCATGGCCAGGTAGTTTGGCTAAATGGTATTTCAACCTGTTAACCCCTTCCGCCATGTGACACCCACATAATTTGCAAGTCAAATTTTGCCTATTGTTGCCATCCTCGGGCTCACCATACTACCAAAATGGGTCTAATATCTTTGGCATTTTTGCAATTGGAAATTTGGAATGCTTCAAGCCTTCAACTCAAATGCAACCCTAGGGCACAAAAAAAAAAAAAAATTACATTAAACTCCATTGGAAAATAATAGCAACATTCTAGCTTAAAAAATCATACCTCTAAATTTAGATTTTAAGCCATGAAAGATAAGAAGAAGAGGGTGGCTAAGAAGTAAAAAAACAAGCATGCTATTTTCCATTTTAATTTTTTAAAACCCCCATTTACATTGGGACTGTTTTTCATTTTTTGGGGCATGGAAATCAATGGCAAAATAGTAAAAACAAATAGCAAAGAAATAGACAAGAAATAGGCAATGAAATAGTAAAACAATTATGCAAAAAATCTTTCAAACAGTCCATGGGAAAAGATAGAAAAACAATGGATAAAATGCACATACCTTCAACACTTGCTCCACAAAAATCCTTGGTTGAGATGCTAAATGGTGTTTGAAAGCCTCCAAAGTTGTTGGTGGTCTCCTCAAGCCCTTCTCCTCCACTTCCAACAAGCTCATTTGCCAAATGAGAAAAAAAAAACCAAGTTTTCCCTTTACTAGGCCACGGATTGCCTGCCTGGGCGCTTTTTTCCCTCAACTTGCGTTTTTTCCTCAAAAATCGCGATTTTTTCTAAGAAATCGCGCCTCCACGATTTTTTAAAAAATCGCGATTTTTCCTCGGCGAAAAATCGGCCTGAGTAAAAAATCGCGATTTTACCGATTTTTGCCGATTTTTTCAAGCTTGATATATATTGTATATTGTCTACTATATATATATAATGTATACTGTATATATACTGTATATTGTATACTCTATATATATAATGTATACTGTGTATATACTGTATAGTATATAGTATATATACTACATATAATATATATATACTAGTATATAGTATATATATATATATACTAGTATATAGTATACAATATATATACTATATACTAAATATACTAGTATATACTATATACTGTATAGTATAAAGTATACAATATATACTATAGTATATTATATACAGTATATACTATAGTATATAGTATATAGTATATATATAGTATATACTGTATACTATAGTATATTTTATAAAGTATATAGTATATAATATACTATACTATATACTTTGTTTGGATTTGTCAAAAGTATTTGGAATTCATTTATTCCTCTCAGGAGTAGCTTGTTTCGGATTTGGAGCATTTCATGTAACAGGTTTGTATGGTCCTGGGATATGGGTGTTTGATCCTTATGGACTAACTGGAAAAATACAACCAGTGGATCCAGCATGGGGAGCTGAAGGTTTTTATCGTTTTGTTCCGGGAGGAATAGCTTCTCATCATATTGCAGCAGGTACATTGGGTATATTAGCAGGTCTATTTCATCTCAGTGTTCGTCCTCCTCAACGTTTATACATAGGATTACGCATGGGGAATATTGAAATGGTCCTATCCAATAGTATTGCTGCTATGTTTTTTGTAGCTTTCGTTGCCGGAACCATGTGGTATGGCTCTGCAACTACTCCGGTTGAATTATTTGGTCCCACTCGTTACCAGTGGGATTAGGGATACTTTTAGTAAGAAATAGATTGACGGGTTTGTGCTGGTCTGGCCGAAAATTTGAGCCTATCGGAAGCCTGGTCAAAAATTCCCGAGAAACTCGCTTTTTATGATTACATTGGTAATAATCCAGCTAAAGGGGGGTTATTCAGAGCAGGTGCGATGGACAATGGAGATGGAATAGCTGTTGGTTGGTTAGGATACCCTATCTTCAAAGATAAGGAGGGAAATGAGCTTTTTGTACGTCGTATGCCTACCTTTTTCGAAACATTTTTTTTTTTTAGGTTAGGGAAATCCGTAACACATCGGGATTACCTGGGCGAGGCCCAGGTTCAAAGGCGTCGGCTGCCACTATAAACCCCAGGTATATCCAACAGCCCGCAAGCCAGATATACCAGAAACTTGTGACTTAGCAAGGGTCGAGGCGTCCCAGACTCCAATCTCGTCCAGGGGCGGTAGTCTATCCAGGGGGCGTCTACCCTTCGAGCCTTATCACAGCGGGCCATGTCTCGGTGGGATTTGATCCCTGGTGGGCTGGGTGAAAACCACCTTCCCCCACCGTACGGGATCCCATGTCATTGACTACCTTTTTCGAAACATTTCTAGTAGTTCTGGTAGACAAAGAAAGAATTGTGAAAGCCGATGTTCCTTTTAGGAGAGCAGAATCAAAGTATAGTGTTGAACAAACAGATGTAACTGTTGAGTTCTATGGTGGTCGACTTGACAAGGTTAGTTTTGGTGATCCTGCTATAGTAAAAAATTATAGTATATACTATACAGTATATTATATATACTATATATATTGTATATTGTATACTATATCTATATACTGTATACGATATACTATATATACAGCATATAATATCTAATATATATACTATACATAGTATACACTGTACAGTATATAATATATAGTATATAGTATATTGTATACTCTATACTGTAGAGTATATATATAGCACTGTAGAGTATATATACTATATATATATATATATATATATATATACTTTATATATTTTATATATATACTCTACAGAGTATTGTAGAGTATATATATATATATAGTATATACTATACAATATATACTGTATATTATATACTGTACAGTGTATATTATGTATAGTATATACATTACAGTATATATTATAGAGTATATACTATACTATAGAGTATATACTATACTACATAGTATATAGTATATACTGTGTAGTGTATACTATATATAATATATATATTATATTATATACTGTACAGTATATATTGTATATACTATACAGTGTATAGTATATACTGTATACTATATATAGTATATACTATATACTGTACAATATATAATATATATACAGTATAGTACATAGTATATACAGTATACTAGTATACATAGTATATACAGTATAGTATTTACTATATTGTATAGTATATAGTATATACTGTATTATAGTATTATTTATAGTATATGCTATACAATAAATAATATAGTATACAGTATAGTATATACCATAGTAGAAAAAATCGCCGATTTTTTCTGGCTACCGATTTTTCGGCCCGAAAAAATCGCGATTTTTTCAAAAAATCGGACATTGCGAAAAATTGGCAAACATCGGCAAACATTGGGAAAAATCGGCAAAAATCGGCAAAAATCGGGAAAAAATCGGGAAAGATTGGGAAAAATCGGCAAATCGGGGAAAAAATCGGGAAGGAAATTTTGACTCTTTTGAAGTACAAAATTTGCATTTTTTAATGCTTGCCGCGGTTTGCCGATTTTTGCCGATTTTTTCACCGATGTTGCCGAGAAGATGTTTTCTGGACCCTCGCCGATTTTTTGCCGATTCCGATTTTTTCCACTATGAGTATATATTGTATACGGTATATATAAGTATATACTGTATGTTATATACTATATACTGTACAGTATATAATATATATATACTATATATATTATAGTATACATTGTATAGTATATAGTACATAGTATATACAGTGTACTATACTAGTATACAGTATACTAGCATATATAGTATACTATACAGTACTGTATAGTATATAGTATATACTATATACTATAGTATCAGTATATTGTATACTATAGTATATACTATAGTATCAGTATATACTATATTGTATATTATATAGTATATACTGTATTATACTATATATTATAGTGTATACTATACAATATATAGTATAGTATACAATATATACTGTATATACTATACTATACTGTATATACAGTATATACTATATATAGTATAGTATATACTGTATATACAGTATATACTGTACTATATAGTATATAGTATCAGTATATACTATATTGTATGTATCAGTGTATACTATACACTGTATCAGTATATACTATATTATATAGTATAGTATATACTATAATACAGTATAATACCGTATATACTATATACTGTATTATAGTATATATCATAGTGTATACTATACAATATAGTATACAGTATATATAGTATACCATACTGTATATATAGTATATACTGTACTATATAGTATATAGTATCAGTATATACTATATAATGTATCGGTATATACTATATTGTATAGTATATAGTATACACTGTATTATAGTATATATCATAGTACACTATAATATATATACTATATATATTATATACTATATACTGTATAATATACTATATATATATATATATATATATATATATATTTATATAGTATATATTGGATATATTATAATATACATAGTGTATACTATAATATATATAATATAGTATATACAGTATATAGTATATACTATATATTGTATAGTATATATATATAGTATATAGTATATACTATATAGTATATAATATGCTATATATATAGTATATACTATATATATTGTATATATATATATATACTATACTATATTGTATATAGTATAGTATATATATATATATATACTATACTATATTGTATATAGTATAGTATATATATATATATATACTATACTATATTGTATATAGTATAGTATATATATATATATATACTATACTATATTGTATATAGTATATACTATAATATATATAGTACTATGTACTACAGTATATACTTAGTATATAGTATATACTGTATATATTATATAGTATATAGGTATACTATATAGTATATAGTTATACAAAGCTGGAGATTCGGGCTTTGACTCCGTTTTAAAAATTAAAATTTAAACTTTAAATAGATACTAAACTGCGTCGGATGTTTGTAGATCTCTGCGTTTTAACAAAAAACTACTCACCTAAATCGTGCGGATTTTTGCAGATCCGATGGTACCCTCCAATGGCCTCAAGCTGCTGTTAAAACTTAAAAGCCTCCAATGGCCGTCTCTTGCTCCTTGCGCTGTTAAAACTCTACTTGGAACGATAAAACAATGACCCTGTTATCACATGTACATTTTCAGCCAGGCTTCCATTTTGTAGCATGCAAACTTGTCTCTTTTAATTCTGGGCTACTTTTACATGGGGTATCAACATGGATCTCTACGGCTTCATTTCACTTCAGAGCCTTGTTCTTGATGTTTTCCTTGCCAGGACTGAGACCCAGGAGTCCACTGAGATGATTTTGGTGATGATCTAGTTCATTTCAGCAGAGCAACAAATCAGGAGTTGGTACACACACAGCCAGGGGCTTATCAGTTGGAGGCAGGTATACATGGTGAGATCAGGTATATTTCCTTGGTTTAGTTGTTGCTCTGTGATGTATCTCAGATACCTGTACTTGTCATGTTCGGATGATCACAGTGACCTATGCTATATGTTCTTTATTGCTCTAACCTTTGTTATGATTGATCAAGGAGTCCAATGTGAAGACTGTTTCCCATGCCATGCTCAAACAAATGTAGCCCTTACTGCTAGGTTGGTTCCATTACATCTCTATCCGTCCATCCACTTCATCCATATTTGCTTCTACCCCATGACCATGACTGATAGAGACTTGTGAGATTGAAGACCTTTCCCCGTTCTGACTACTATGTGTGACAGACTCCATGTTGTTATGTGTCTTGGGCTATGAAGTATGTGTCTTGGCCAATGTGGCTAGGTGCACAAGGTTGTCATCCTTAAGTCCTCAAAACAAGTGCTCCACCATAATAGTGTTGTTAAACACTAAAGCATTAGAAGGCATAAAAGTTAAAACTATATCTAAAGGATGCAAGAATATAAAATGTTGAAAAAGGTAGTCAGTGGCCAAGAGATTGAGAACCCATTCCTTGTATAATGTAAGGCTCAGTTGGCCCTCTACAGGGGCATCAGGAAAAAGCGAACTCGTCGGGGCTATGGAGTGCTCGCAGGCAGCGAGTAGCCTAGTCATTTACTGGAGCCCATAAAGCTTTCCAGGGCACTTGCTTTTGCAGGCTGGCTACTATCTTATAAAAGTTATGAAAGTCATTGAAAGGTTAATGGTCAAAGGATGAGCACTCACCCCTTGTATGGTGTTCAACTCAAAGGTCCCCATAGGGCCACAGGGTGAGATTAGTCAGGAAAGACTGGGTCTTTGTCAGTACTGGAGCCCATAAGGCATCCAGGGCACTTGCCTTTGAAGGTTGACCTATATTTGCAATAAAGTTGCAAAGGAAAACTTGCTAGAGTCTGAAGGGAAGCATACCCAAGTACTTCACCCATCTGTGAGACACCTCCATCCCCTATTGCTATCTGTCATACATGGGTCACCTTGGTAGAGTTTATTAGTTATCAGTGGGATAGATCCCTAAGTCAAAGTCAGTTAAAGTCATGTCCCTTGACTTAACCTGGATCTTCCATCATCACCCATCTATAGCATAATTGGTTACACCTTGTAAGTATGGCATGAGCAAGTAGAATTCCAGAAGACTCTAAGATCTTTCAGAAGCAAAGTTACATTTTATTATTATTATTATGTTTGGTCACTATGATTATGAATAACTTATCTAAGTTGGGTTCTGATATACATCATTGGAGCATGGATTACCTTGGAATGTTGCAGGATCATACTAGTACAGTATCTCAGCTTGATTTTGGGTACTTTGATCGGGTCAACTCAGTTGACCGAGTCAATCACGTTTCCCAAGGCAGTGACTAAAAAATGAAACATGGTCTATATTTGTCCAAAACATGCCCATGACCAATACTGTATTCTCAGTTTTCAGGGTTTGGCCCCGGTTATCCAGAGAAGTGATTATTATCACTTAATTATTGGCTAGATGACCTATTTTTTATTCAGATGGCAGTATGTTTGGTTCTCCTAGAGCAGAGCAGTGTTCTAAGGGGTATGAGTAGTCACTTATACCATTCTTCTATGTCTCTAGATCATCCAGAGCAGTCTGTTTTCCCAGCTCTCAGCTTGGAGTGAGTTATGATGGATTTATCAGTTTTCAGGGATTGTACCAGCAGAAAATGAACTAGAAATTCACTAAAAAATCGATTAGGCCTCCTGGGTCAAGGAAATGGTGTGGAACTTTGACAGATGGTGTTTTCAGCATCCCGGACAGTCCATTAGCAACCTTCAGTCAGCAAATGTCCAGATTATTTAGTTATGGCTCAGCCAATGAGGAACCCCCCCCCAAGGGGCACCCCCTCTAATTGGCCATTGATGTATTTCATGATTATGTCTTATGATTTGAAGTTGTAAAGGGGCCTAGGGTGAATTAAACCCCTAAGTGACCCCCCTCAGTGTATTGATGTATCACACATATGTTATATTTTGAGTTTGACTTAGGATAGGCGTCCTTGAGCAAAGTGCGCCCCCTTTGGTTGACTCAATCGCTTGATCCATGTGAATAAGTTATGTATTGATCTCCACCGTTGATGATCTTCTAGTCTCAACTGTTGGATGATAAAGTTAGTTATGATTTGTGTCTCTCTCAAACTATTTAAGAGAGGTGACCCCCCATTGTAATAGAGGAGCTTTGGCATCGGAATATCAATTAAAGATATTTTTTTGCTTGGGATTATTGGTCTGTGTACCTTGTGGGTGTTCTGATTTGATGACTGACACTGTTGTTCTTCCATACTGAGTTTCATTTGAGATAGATCTTGCACTTTTTTCTTTGCCCATTTCATCTGCAGGAGAAGGAGGCGTGCTAGGAGAGAGAGGGCGACTTTGTGGGGAAGCTCACCTTTGTCCCGACTTCGGGGTGTTCGATTCAGGGAGTATTTTTGTCTTTATGATCTTTTACTCTCTTTTCCATTCCGTATTTTTGCAGATCCCATTTGTTTGACCGATCGGTTGATGTTTCCCTGATCTGGTAGGTTGAAGGGGGCACAAGGGTGATTGACTGGGACATAGCTACACCAAGATCTAGCTCGGGGAAGTTCATTTTGACAGTAGGTCGACATTCTTCATCATTTCCTGATCCATCTACAGATTCGAGGTATGTTTCCCAGGTGAGTTTCTCTTCTTTTATTTTCTGCACATGCATTGCTCATCATTCCATAAAAGTTAAAACCCTTGTTTCTTAGATCCATAAGTTCTAGCTTACGACGAGCTACGAAATTAAAAACCCACTTTTATTTTAACATCAAACCCCCATTTCTAAAGTTTCGGCTTGATCGGACTCCATTTACCCATCTAAAGCACTGGCCAGCTATTAGAGAAAAACGCCCCCTGGGGAAAAGTGGTTTTTCAGCAGACCGCAAAGTGGGTATTGTTGGTTTCTTCTCCATTCGCCTAATCTTGCACCCAACAATCATTCTGAGTGTCCATCTGTGCTTAATTTCACCTTTTGCCCTAAATCCCAATTTTCTTGCATAAACCCTAGAGAAAATGTAGGGCTTTTTCCTGGATGCTCCAAATCTCTCAGTTTTCGCTTCAAATTACAATTAATCAATTAACTAAAAGATACAACCAAGTTTCCCTCACTTGTCTATTCCGTATCCATAATCTTAGGGTTTCTTGGTCTTAGGGACGCCCCCTAGGCTCAGTGTTTCATCGAGTCCAAAGTGCCGGTATCCTTGACTGGTGTGACAACCGAGTTCTTTCAGAAGTCCTCTGCCGTCGTGAATAGGATCACCCCACGGGGCATCTACAAGATTTGTGATAACATTTTTGGCGCCGTTGTCGGGGAGGTAGAGGCTTACCTTGGTTCATCTATTTTACCTTCGGTGTCTATGAATGTACTTACATCTTTTATCATTCATATCACATCTGGTATAAATCTAGTTATTGCATCATTCAATTTGTTAAATTTTCTCAATCACTTCTCCTACGACATTATCCATTGGTGAACTCACCAATTCGTTCATCTGGCGACTCAATTGAGAAACGAACCCATCACATAAATCATAATGAATTCAGATGTATTATTAAGATGCATGAAGGAATTGACCAAAGACAAATGAAGCTAGAAGGAAAATAAACGAAAGGGATAGATGGAGGTCAGATTCTTGGTATGAGGATGATCTTGACCATGATTATGGCTATGAATCTAATTATCGCAATCCTTAACCGCGATATAAAGAATGCCTAAGCATCTCTAGTGAGCCGATGAGCAAGTATCAAACCTAACCAAAGCTGAGAGTGACTAATCCTGGTAATCCATTTAGGTACCTGTTATCACCAACCTTGTAGTTGCCTGTGTGAGGTGGATCCAGGATGGATGGTAGAGGGGCAAGCAACTAAGGGGGTGGAACCAAGACTGCTTAGACTCCCAAATGGATGGTTGTCACGCCAATCAAGGCAGCCTTCACTTTATGTTATCTAAGTCCAAGACAACAACAGGGGAGACAAGGATCTACTCTCGACAGGTGAGATCAGACCTAGACACCGGATCAGATCAAATGTGGCTTTGAGGTACGTAAGGTGTAAGGTAAATGGAAATCCTAGCTCTAGGGTTTAGGTACTAGCAACTGATGGAGATGACCACTGTCTTGGGAAAAGTAACTGTGACAGGGTGAGCAAGGACAGAATTGGGACTGTTTAGTACCAAGGAGACAAACTCAGTGAAAGATATGAAAGTATCAGGTAACTTGAGTTATCAAGGAATGTTGGCAAAGAGAACAGGAGTAAGGTCAATTTACGGCTAGCGCTAGAGATAGGAGATCAGTGCCTTTGGTGCATTGGGCAATGGAGTCAGTATCAGCACAACGTTTCAGTGAACCCACCTGGGATATACTCGGATTTATGGACCTAGAAAAGGATTTGGCTCGGAAGATTCAGGTTATAGGAAAATCAACAGAAGGAGGGCTAGTGCTAGGGTTTGGAGAGGCATATCTGCAGATCTAGAACTACCAGGAGACTATCAACTTAGCGTTGGAGGGGAAATGAGATCAGGATGGCCCGATCTACAAACCCAAGTCAGAAAACTGCAGGAAAAATCAGATTTGAAAAAGTCAAAATCTGATGAGGGGGGCTAGGAGGCTGAAAGTCAGTTTTTCAGATCTAAGGCAACCTGGCAGGAACTAGCTCAACATTGGGGGTATTCTGGAGTGCTCAAGCCTTGATCTATCAGCCTAGCCTGTCAGATTTCAGAAAAAGTAAACTCCAGAAAAGTCCAGTTTTCAGTGAAGGTGTTAAGGCTGTTTTCAGTCTAAAACTCAGATCTAGGTCAAATTGCCATGAATCTGGACAACGTTGAGGGTGATTTGGACTGTGTGGGACTCGATCTATCAGTCTATGAAGTCAGAAATTAGGAAAAGTCAAAACCCTAGCAGGTCAAATTTTCAGTGGGGGCGCTATGTAGTTTTCAAGCTAAAAATCAGATCTAGGTCAAACCAGCAGGAATTCGACCAGCGTTGCAGTAGACTCGGTGAAGGGGAGGCCTGATCTATGAAACCCAACAGTGGTTTGGCCAAAGATCGGACGGTTCCCAGATTTAGTACTTTTTAGGGTCTTTTAGTATTTTAGGAATTTTTAGAAAAATGGAAGGAAAAGCAGGTACAATGGATTCAGATCTGTTAAAGAAAAGAGAGTTACTTGTTGGATCGTACCTAGAAATGCTTGTAGTAGTCTTAATAGTGATGAATCCTTGCTATCCTGATCAATTCTGGAAGATCCAAGTGATTTCTACGACGGATGTAAGCTCTAAACCACCAATGCGCCCCCTACCCTGCATAAGCAAACGTCAACAATATCAGATTTGCCAATACAAGATAAAGAAACCAAATGCTATAGGAAAGTAAAATGAAGTAATCATAGATCACAATGAAACTAATGAAAACCCCCTGATCCAAGACGAAGAAAACTGAATGAGTTGAGGCCCCCATGCAAAAACGCTCCAGCCAAAATGCCCTCCTGTAGACAAGACAATGATAGCAGAACAATATAGATCTCACATGAATTTCCACAATGCTAGGAAGCAGAAGACTATCTAATCACCATTTGAGAACATCAGATGCAAAGCAGATCTAGAAAATATCCACAGAAAAATGTTTCTATTATTCAGATCTAAGAGCCAAAGACCCCTTACAAATGCGAAGCTCTCTCTTTTAAATAGAAATGAGAGAACCACAATCATAACTGAATCCTAACCACTTTCAAAACGAGTGGCTAAGATTAAAAGATAAAATGTTCTAATCAATGGTTGAGATGAGCTCAACATACAACACATGGATCAATATAACCATAAAGTACCAAAGTGGACTAAATCACCGATAAAGAGGGTACCCCACTCAACAAGAAATAAATGAAGCACATGGTGGGTCCAAGGAGTGTTGACTAACTCTCTCTGGGTGTCCCCATGGCACAATAAAATAATAAAATATTTTCATTCTTTGACTTTGTGCCTCCTTGAGGAAATCGTGAGCCTCCCAAAAGTTCCAGAAAATAATATAAAAATGCCCAAAAATAGGTGTGGGCCCAATCAGGTGCTGCAACTACTAGAGAAGGTGTGGAGGACATCACTCTCATCATTATGACACATCCCATGTCATTTCCTTGCCTCAGTAGCCCAAATCGATTTCTTCAATAGCCATTTAATCATTTTTTAATCTGCCTCAAGAAACGTGAACCTGCCAAAACAGCCTCCTAGGGTGCCTGCGTTGTCAAACTGAGCCCACCAGGCTCTCGGGGATGGGGGTACTATGGTACAAACAAGTGGCTGCACCCCCTATGCCCATACAACGCCCTAGGAGATCCAGCTGAAACATCTCCCTGCTCAGACATATCAACTTGTGAAGAAAAACTGCATCAGAAAGGTAGAATGAGCCTGATCATATCTGCAAGTGCCCGGAATTGGAAATAAACTGTCTCATTAGACTCAGAGAGTCCAAATCCATCTAAGGTGTATACTCATACCCCTCACAGGTCTCTATCTGATCATCAACCATATCCTATAAACAATATAACCATCTATAAATGATCAGACACCAATAATAACTCAGATATCATTCATCTGCTGCAATTGTTAAAAGGCTAAGACATGCTCTACAACTCATTCAAGCAACAATCACAACAAGTAGTAGTCATTTCATTGGTGTACATCAACCAATACATATATAAGGCTTTATTTATTATTTCTCAGACTAGACTTTCAGGACTATACTCATTTCATAGTTGTAGTCAATTTGCTAGTGAAGGGTGAAGGATGAAATTGACAAGGCTAAGGAAAATGATGACTTCCTACTTAACATCATGACACTTTGGATATGGAAAGGGAATATTCACTATAATCGATGCAGGACAAACAACAACTCAATGAATGGCGGTGCCTCACAAATGGTTGAGTTGTTTAGAGAGTGCTTATTCAACTTAGGCATCATGTCTACATCAAGTTAGATCCAAGTTCATTAGGACTATCAATTTTATTTCCTTGGCCTTTTTGGCCTATATGACCCTTTGGGACTTCACCAGTGCTTAAAAGCACAGCTAATCGCAGCTTTCACTCGGGACATATTTATATTTATAAGGTCAGCATATTCTTAACCATTGCTTTTTTTGGACCTTTTCTTATACCCTTCAAGGGGTATTTTAGCATTTCATTGCTCTTGCCCTTTTTCACATATGTTAAGAAACGCAGTTTTAGCATTTTCACTTTCCATGGGCGCATATATAATAATTCCAATGCAGGTAGTACATGAGCTTTCAGTTTAGCCAACAACATCTCAAGTGACCGGGGGGAGTTCTGCACAGTGCCAAACATCGGGACAACCAACCAGAATGATTTAGGCATACAATCCAACTCACCGAAGGCAAGTTCTGTCACCAACTCAGAGCCGAGACACAATATAAACAGGGAGGCTTGTCCAACAAAGGTTCATGCGGGGGAAAAGGTCCTCCATGCTATAAGTCAAGAAGTCAGTCGGGTTGAAAACAAAACTGGAAGGTAATGGATGGGTGGAGATAGTGAATGATGAAGCCAACAGTAGCAAGCCAAAACAATGGTGGGAATGACTACCTCTATTCTCCCTAAGGAGGGTAAAACCAATGAGTATAGATCAAGAAAGTCCAAGTCTAAGTAGGGACATCAATACATAATACAAAATACATCCAAGTCCATATAATTATGACTGCCAGATCATGACACCACATGTTAATACATGTCACAAAAATGAGTATAAGAACAATGATAACCATAACACAATATAAAAAAGCTGAGTCATAATCATGCAATATAATCCATCGGAAACATCATCTATCCAATGAGAAATTACTGATATAAAACTGGGCATCAATAACTGCTTTGTAATGACTAAATGGCTACATTGGTCCTCAAATCTAAGTGTCCTGAAACTCAGTCCTGACATGGGAGAGTACAATAGTCCACTAATACAATAATGATCTGTCAAAACTGCTCATCTCAACAGCTCATATGTAAGAGATCTGGCTGAAAAATAGAATATGGTAGCTTGGCTACTATATATGTGATAACAATACCCAACTCAAATAACCAGAGCTGTTAGGAAAAAGGCTAAACCTTCTCCATTTGACTTCTCTGAAATATTTGGGGCACCTCATCCTATGCCAAAAGGATACAGTGAAGGGTTGCCTCGTTTCTATGCAAATGCAATCGAATCAATTGAAAAACACTTAGATGCTGTTTGGTATTACATGGAAGCATATGGTGCAAAGCATGAAGACGTCTATATGCGAGCCGTAGGTGAATCCTTAGAAGGTAATGCCAATTTTTGGTTGTACACATTAGCACCAGAATCCATCACCTGATACGGCATGTTCACTGATTTATTGAGAAAAGAATGGGGTAAAAGCATTGATAAATCCATACATCCAGATAATGATTGTGTTGTTGAGGATCAATCTGATAAAGATGATTAGGATAACTATAATGAGATAACTGATGATTTTCCTTATCAAATTGATTCCTCCTTTCCCGATTCAACAATGGACATGCCTTTGAATGACTCTTCGATGCAAGAGAGTGATGATGATGAAATCTCAACCCTTCAAGATTATGACCTTGATATTGATATAGAAGGGGAACTTATTAAAATCTTGTCGTCATTAGCTCAAGAATGCAAAAAAAAAAGAGGGAGAACAAAATGGTTACTATTAGGAACCATCCATATTTGAATCTCTCATTTGTGAATCCATTGAAGATCCTTCTAGAGCACAACTCCATAATCATTGCTTGGTTGATAATAATGTGGGTCAATGTTCAAGCCATACAGATTTTAATTCGGATCTTGATCTTATGCTTACAGAGGAAGAAAATGTTGGGAATTATATGATTTCTTTTAAAGATAAATCGCATGATAGTTATGATATGATTGTCTGTGAACATCCTTGTCCTAATGGTATTGATAAATTTCCTTATCCAATCCTTAATCAGGATATGTTGGTTCAATGTATGGATACTGACCTTATTTCAAATCTTGAAATCATTCCACGAATCAAGAATGTTATCATTTTAAAAGACTTTTCATTTCATCAAATTCTAAAGTCAATCATTCCAAGTCATCTGGGAGAAAGTATATGTTTTCAAAATTTTCAATTTGCCCCACCCGTCCCAACTTTCCGAGTCTTTTAGTATGGGTCTGTGTTCTAATCAAGCTATCCCTTTTGAGATTTTTAGTTAGGAGTCTGAACATTGTTGCACAATTGAAGAAAAGGCGCTTCATTTTCCTTTTTAGCCATCTTGGGTAAATAACATTTTTCAATTCATCAATCTTTCTTACGGTTGGCTAGAGAAGGTATATAAAGATCACTTTCATTTTTTCTCCATTCTGGAACAAATAATGGTTGTAATTTCATTTTTAATTTCACTGCAATTCAATATGTCCCCATTTGATTCCTCCATTTTTCCTGGAGTAAATATAATTGAATGTCTTATTAGGGTAGAGGAAAAAACAAAAAATGGTTTGAAGTGGCTGAATCATGAGTCATATTGTCTTGCTCCATCAAGAACAAGCTCGCATTCTTTTTATGATCCTGTTGGTATCTTGATGGATGAGGTTCTCGAAAGTCAATTTCAGCCTTGGCATGATTTCATTCCAGATCTTTCATTGAATTTCAAACAACAAACTAGAATGGTTTCAATTCTCATATACATTGCTTCTAAACCATCTCTGGCTTGTTGGGTCATTAACTGTAAAGAAAAAACAATTTGTTGCTGCTTAATACACACTTTAGGGCACAGGAAAGTCAACAACCTGCTATGTGTGTCCTTGGGGGCAAGTGAGAGCTGGGGACCACTGTCACCACAGTCCACAGCTCCTCTGTTTAGTCCAGATCCTAACGGAGCCAAGGGGGGTAGTCCCTACGGAAGACTATATTCCTAAGTTTATTAACAGTTGAGTTAAAAGGATCTTTATTATTAGGTGAAAGGCTTAGGTTTTACTATTTACTGAGGATGACAATCAGCCAATGCAAATGCAATATTTCCCAAATGACAATCAAGCCTTTATTCAGATACAACCAGTGCCTAAAGAGTGGAGTCAGAGAATGCAACCTTTAATGAGATGCAGTCTAGGTTAATTATCTCACAGGTTAATTATTATCTAACAATGAGATGAATAAACAAATAGATGATACAGTTATAAACAGTAATGAATCAAGATATCTAAGCAATGTACAAATGATCTAAATTTATCAGTATAAACAAATGAACAAGTAAAATAGTTACAGTTTAGATAAATATGAACCAAATTTACAAGTTATAGACAAGAGATAGCAGAAGGAAAATGCCTTGAATGAAATTTATTAAACCAATAGTAAATGAAAACGGAAAGACTTTAAGTTGAATTACTTGAAGCAGTTAAACAAATGTTATTGAGTTATTAAGCATTCACCACTTAAACAATTGCAGAACTGAAAGTAAATGAGACTGAAAGTAAAGTGCTGGAGTGTAATGCTGGAGTGAAAATGTACTGTAATTCCTTGCTGGAGTGTAGAGCCTATTTCGCAATGCTTCTTGTTCTTTTTAGTGAATTTTATTATAGTTTTTCTTCTTGTATTAGGTTTTCAAATATTGGTGTGTCTACCCCTACCACGTATCCCCTTAATCCAAAGGTGGTGTGCTGCTGCGCTCAAAACAATGGGAACAAGCCCACCTGTAGCTCATAGATCAAACCCCCAGTGCCAGGCGCCCAACAAGGGAGTACGCGAATGCCGTGAGACCCCCCTCGATCTCTAAACCCCCGTGGCTTCCAAAGGTCACAAGTTTTAAGTTGGATTAAAGCAATAATGTGATGGATGCCTATTACTAAAACTCCTCTACCCGTTGTCGTATCTCATGAGTACCCCGAAAGGTGATAACCGAGTAGAGGAACAGGGGCTAAATTTGTTGTTGGTTAATTTTAGGGGTAAATTTTAAATCTTGTAGTGGTTAAGCATGCAAGTAAATTTTTAAAACTATCAACAGGGCTCAACCAAGCGGTATCCCTTATGGGAGGTGTTGGTACTTGAACCCTGGACTGGTAAATAAAATGTGTTTGGTACATAAATATGTAAACAAACAAGGCAGTGCTATCTAATTAAATCTAAGCCCCTGCCTTTCTACTTTTCATACCCTGATCTGAGTTCCCTAAAGGGAGATAACAGATAGAGATAGAGGATACACTGAAAGGCAAGTTGTAAAATTACTTCTTTGCAACAGAAAGTAAATCTGACTAAGTTCTTGGAAATAAAAGGAACAAAAACAAAAGAACTACTCTAAACAATTAACCTAACCACACATCAATCCCTCTAACAGAGATGGTGGGTAAACAGAAAACAAAAGACTAGATCTACTTGCAGAAAAGTAAATCTAACAACTAGTGTTCTACCCTATCACTACTCTAACTTCATATACAAGATTTACAAATGATTTTAAAGAGCTTTGAAGAATACCCCAAGAGTACTACTCTTTAGGGTTTACAAATTATAGAAAAGAGAGGAAAAAATGGGGTTTTGAACCCCTTTTTGCACCCAAAACTTTTAGGGCCTTTTTTTCTGATGAAATTTTGGTAGCACCTCGTCCTTCCCTGTGTAAAAATCTGCAAAAACTAGTGACCTACTTCGCTGGAATTTACAGTAGAAAACACTACAGAAAGTATGTTAGAAGTTAGTCCAAAAAACTAAAAAAAAACAGTGCAAAAATCTGAACTTGAAATTATGTAAAACTTGAACTTCTGGTGGCCTAAAAATGGGTTTTTAGGCCCTGAAACGACAAGTAAATTGCAGATTTATAATACCAAACTAATCTACTATGAATGAAAGCCCTAAAGCAAGGGTTTTATTCATTGTACAGTGAATAAACCCTAGTTTTAAAACACCGACAAAAATATGAGTGAAAATGCAAAGTACAAAATGAAACCCTGAATAAATGAATGGATCTTGAAGATAAAATGCAAGATAGGTGCTTGGCCTGGGAGACCCTCTTCCAAACCCTTGGATCTGCAAAATAATTGTGAGAAATCTACAAAATATACCAAGATGTGAGCAAAATAAAAAGATCTACAAAGACCTTTGTAGATCTAGTTAAAACTACTCACAAATAGATGTAAATAACCATTCACAACTAAATCCCCTTTGCAAAGATCTTTGCAAGGGACATCTATGCATGTATAATGAAAAATAAACTCACAAATGAAAATGTTATACCTCAGATTTGAAAATGGAAAGCCAACACCATGAGACAAAAGTTTCTCCAAAGATTTCACTTGATTATGGCCCAACTAGGGCAAAGCTTGATACAAAAGAGCCTCTTAAAGCTTGAGCAAAATGAGCAAGAGAAATGTGAGAGAAGAAGAGGAGATAATTTGGTAGCATAACCTTAGCATGAGAAAATTGTGTGGAGTGAGGGAGAGGAGCCCTCCTTTTATAGTTGAAGAGGTCCTAAACCCACTCCTAAATCAAGGGTCCAAAACATAGATTTAAACTCTAGCTCTCCTCCACCCTTAGATCTAGGTTTGTTGACTTTGCAAGCCATCCACCAATCATAAGGAATGGGGCCTCTTCAAATCAATGGTCAAAATGATAGATCCATGTCACAATGAAGCTTAACCCTTAGATCTAGGGTTTCCATGACTCAAGTGGGGCCTCCTTTGACTCAAATTTTGATTTTATTATTTTTAAGTTTTAATCTTGTATTTTTTAATTTTTTAATTTTATCTTTTAATTTTTAATCTTTTAATCTTTTATTTTTAAGTTTTAATCTTATATTTTTTATTTTTATCTTTTAATCTTTTATTTTTTATTTTTATCTTTTTATTTTTTTTATTTTTATTTTATATTTTATTTTTTAATCTTTGAATCTTTTATTTTTTATTTGTTATCTTTTATTAAGACAAGAGGGGCATCCGACTTAGGAGATCTTCAAAAATTTATTTTGACCATGGGGGGGGTTTATTTAAATGAAATTTTAACTATGCTTAGCCAACCCCCAAACTTAATTACCATGGCTTTATTTGATTTTTTCCTTCAAAATCAGATAATTTAATTTTTCACCCTATGGAATTAAATTAATTTCCTAGGAAAAGATACCTAGTCTTAAGCAAAATTGGTCTAACTTTCTAACCCCTTATTAGAATCACATGAGACTTGAACCAATGGTTTAGGGAGTGTCATAGAATTTTCATTTGCATTCATAGCCCCTATTACAAAATGCCAACGTTTAAGAGATTACATTATTACATCAAAACTTAATTAATTAACCACAAAATGGTAAAGATAATTAATTAGGAAAAATCAAAATAAAAGTTAAAATCCTAATGAAATTCCGCAAGACTACAAGATATGGCTAGCATGGTCATGGACAACAACTTGAAACCTTAGCCACCTCATGGGCTTGATTATCAGAACGCCAATTCATCACTTTGGAGGATTGGTGAGTGAAAAACCCAACCAATTAAAATTGTTAAATGACAAAATCAACTGAAAGGGGAAAAAAACACTCGGTGAAGGGGACTTCCCTGATAATAAAGTCCATGGTGACATCTTTAGAGGAATGACCCATGTTGACATATAAAGTTACATTAATTATCCCATGTAGGGGAGCGGACATATCGTGTAAAAAGGGGCAAATTGCTCTACAGGAGTGAAAAATCCATAGATTTTTTTCATGGTACAAATGCACAATAATGTACATCGGTAATGTACATGAAGTTGCCACCTAGTTGAAATAGGCGGGCAACACAATCGATCATTTTAGCAAGTGGCTACATTGGATCTATCTAATTTGATCTCAAGAAAGGCATTCTTCATCATCCAGGAGGTCATCAACAATGATTCAGGTATGTTTCTCAGGTAAGTTCTCCAACTTTTGATTTTCATGCATTGCCCATCAATAATTTTCACTGAAAAACCCTCATTTAGCATTAGGAAAAATCACTGGACCAATTTGCACTGGGAATCTGCAAATTTGGTGATCTGGGTTTTGTGAGGCATACTAAAAAACTCCGTCTCCCTCAAAAACATCAAGCTTGGACTCCTCTTCCCCCTTCAAGGCACTGATCTCTCTCTGGGAGAAAACGCCCCCCTTCAGCGAGTCAACCATTTTTCCACTGCTTTTTGTCCATTTCATCTCAGTATTTTTCATTGTCGAATCTTTCATCCCAGCTAGTGTGCAGGAAACCATAATTGTCAATATCAACTTCGTCCTGGGGATTTCCCAATTATCTGCTTAAATCCCCCAGGGTTTGAGTTTGATCATTTGAACCAACACACTAAAATCCTAGATCTAACTTCAATCTTTGCAAGCCACCTGTTTTAATCATCTGAGTGACATTTCCAATCTCGAATAACCACCCCACTCGGGTATCCTTAATTTGTGGCTCATCCTTAAATCTAGGGTTTCAGATACTCACCTTACGAATTCTCTTATAGGGATTTGATATGGTGAGTTGTCTTGGATATTTCCTTTTAGGATTGATCCAAGTCTCCCCCTTTGTCACTTGGGCTTCTCTAGTGGCATAAATCGATGGAATCCTTAACTAGCGTGACAACCATCCATCTTTTGGGGGTTAGGGTTTTCGTAGGTCACAACTTTGGTTGCCTATCCCCTCTGCCATCCTGTATAGGATTTATTCATCGGGGTACCTACAAGATCTGTGATAACTTTTTTGGTGTTGTTGCTAGGGAGGTAGAGGCTTACCTTGGTTCTTTTTATGTACCTCCGGTGTCTGTGAATGCGTTTGCCTTTACAATCATTCATATCACATCTGGTTTAAATCCAGTGATCGCATGTCAATTACTTAATTTAACACGATCACAGTATTGCTTCTATCTCTCTTACGGCATTTCATTTTGGTGAACACGGTAATTCATTCACCTGGCGACTCCACAACGCGACTCCACTGAGAAGCGAACCCATCCCATAAATTACAATGAACTCGAATTTATTCCTCCTATTTTTCAGCGAAATCAAGGAAAACCAATCCAAGCTTAAAGGGCAACTTCTATCTTGTTTGGACTTCTCTGAAATTCATGAGGCACCTCATCCTTGCCAAAAAGATACAGTGAAAGGTTGCCTCGTTTCTTTGCAAATTCAGTCGAATCAATTGAAAGCCACTTGGATGCTTTTTGGTGTTATATGGAATCCTTGGGGGCATAGCATGAAGATGTCTATATGCGAGCCCTATGTGAATCCTTAGGAGGTAATGCCGAGTTTTGGTTATATATATTAGCACCAGGATCCATCACTGGATACAACATGTTCACTAAGTTATTAAAAGAAGAATGGGGTAAAAGATTGATGAATCCATACAACTAGATAGTGATGGGGTTTAGGATAACCATAATGAGATAATTGACAATTTTCCTTGTCAAATTGTTTCCTCCCCCGATCCAATTGTGGATATGCCTTTGAATGACCTTTCGATGCAAGAGAATGATGATGGGGAAATGTTGACCCTTCAGGATTATGACCTTGATATTGATATAGAATGGGAACTTATTGGAATCTTGTCATCATTACCTCAAGAAGGCATAGATGATGAGGAAGAGCAAAATGATTACCATCAGGATTCATCCGTAATTGATTCTCTCATGTGTGCATCCATTGAATATTCTCATTTCTTGGTTAAGAATTATCGTGATTTAGATTTGATCATAACTCTGAAGAAGAAGAAAATTTTGAAAACAATACGACTTCTTCCGAGAGGCAATCATGTCATCATTATATGGTTGAGGAGCACACTTGTAAGGGTGATAGGGAAGCTGAATCTAAACTTCTCAATGTTTTTCCTTATCTAATGAGTGACAATAATGAAGAACTTAAAGAAGAACAATCACATAATGATGACACGGTTGTAAGTAAGCTTGATCAAGAACATTACAATGGGGATCCTTGTCCTAATGATATCGATAGAATCCTTCATCCAATCCTTAATAAGGGTATGTTGGGTACTAATCTTGTTTCAAATTTTGAAATCATTCCTAGAATTAAATTGAAAGATCCCCCCCCATCAAATTCCGAGATCAATTATTCCAAGTTTGCGAGAAAATTGCCAATCCACCCTCCCGTCCCAACTTTTTGAGTCTTCTTGTATGGGTTTGTCTTTTAATCAAGTTGTTATTTTCGAAATTTTTAGTCAGGAGTTTGAGCATTATCACATAATTGGGGAAAAAACACTTCATGTCTCTTCTCAGTCATCCATAATGAATAAATTTTTTCAATTTGTAATTTCTTTAAGTAACCTTTCATTTTACTTCTCCATTCAAAATAATCTGATTTCTCCAAGACTGGAACTTCATGGTCAACTTCTGCTGGTCCTTCCATCCCGTGTCCACGGATTCCTTCAAGCTCGCTAGGCTTATGATGAACAATTTGGACACAATGGCTCACTGAGAGGGGGGGTTGAATCAGTGAGCTTGCACTTAATTCCAATTTTTCAACTTCTTCTAACCCTAACATATATCATTTACATTTCCACTTTAACAGAGATCATCATTCATACTAAGCTATACAAAGCTACTTATTAAACATGTCATTCATCACAATAATTCACACCAATAGAGACACAAGATATAAGCTTTGTAATCTTTTTATATTTAATTCAAACGACTACAACCGTGGGGTCTATCAGCTTCAACTGAATCAGAAGCACCAACTTCTATTCCAAGACTCAACTTGGTCTCTTCTTAGATCCAACTAAGAAAACATGTACACGATCCAACTTGTATTTACATATTACATTCTGTCACATCATCTGTCAACAACTTGTCTACTGCGATCAATATCATGTCATCATTTAGCTATCTCTATCATCATTACTAGCATGTCACATTCATTGACCTATGCTCATATTCAATTGCAACCATCAACTCTGTCAAGTTCATACCAAACAAGTCATCTGAGCATCTTACTGAGTGTATTGACCACACATTCTTCTGCACAATCAATTTGTTCACTGTATACAACCTCATGTCATCAAGGTCTTCTCATTTGCTTCTCATCCTCATTAGCTATGCTTACCTGTTAGATGTTTGTTCAAGTCATATCAAGGTTCTGCTCACCATACTTTTACTCAAGAGAAGTTCTTACAAGCACAAACAAACCCAGCTTCATTATCAACAGTGACGGTGTAGTCTTCAAGAGAAAAGAGTCGACAAGAACCTCAAAAATTCCACTCAAAACAACAATCTACTAATCTTTTAAACGCTGTTGCTCCAGTGTTCTCAGGTAGTACTGCTAGTGTAGCTTTCACTGTGTTAAAGATTCACCACCAGAGTTGGATTCATACTGCAGCTTCCATCGAATTGCCTTAGTTACTGTCACTGTCATAATTTCACTCCTCCATAAAGATACCAAACGACTGCCTCAGTGATGCCCTAGACGAGTCTGAATTTATGAAAAGAAAAAGATAAAGATCAGACTTCTGCTCATTTGTAGTTGCTGTTGCAACCCTTGAAAACCTCCACAAACCACTAAAATCAGAGCTCTAACTGTACTCCACGAACTCCACATTAAGGTATGAGAGCGTTAGCTCTTATTTATTCTAGTTTTCCTTCAAAAAATTGCTGAGCCGACCTATTAAACCTCAATTTTACTCGCTGGCCGACCTGTTTAAAAACAATTGTTTTATTTTATATTTTAAACTCTGATAGAGCCGACTTGACCCTTTTATACGTGATTTTCTTTTTGTATTATTTTGTGAAGCCAACCTAGGGGTGACTTCATTTAATTTTATTTTATCTTAGATTTTCCATCCACATAAACGTAAGCAAGATCTTCTTGTGATTCTAACTTGGTAAATGACCACGTTAGAAACTTAGGGCTTCCTCATCCTTTTTGTGAGCTTCTACATCATCATGTTTAAATTACTTCAGCATCAAAGGTTTCATCAAGCAATTATAAGGGCTCCATCATACATCAAGGGCTTCAATCATAACAACCAAGACTTCTTCAAAATGCAAGAAACATGTTTTTGAGCATGTCATCAAGTGTTATGTGTATCTCATGCTCTTATTCATGTTCATCAAGCTCTTTCATATTGTTGATGAACCATTCATTAAGGTCTTCAAGCATATAGGCTTCTTTTTCAAGTGCATGGTCTTCTCAAGCCATCCACATCATTTAATTACCTTTATTACCAAGTATGTGGACTTCATTGCTCATCAAGGCACAAATGACCACAGAATGGGTCATTTGGCTCATTAGGTGTTCCAATGGCTCCAATGCCCACATCCAATGTTCTTCTTGCTTTTCATCATGTCATGCTTTCTTGCTTTGTCAAGTCATGTCATCATTGCTTTCCTAGTCACCTTTGGCACTTGTCCATTGCCATTGCCTTGTCACTTGCCATATCACCAAGTCATGTCTGCCATGTCATCATCAATCCAGGTCCTTGTCCTTGTCAAACATGCTTTGTCATTAATGTGTTGTCATCAATGACAATCATAGCTTGTCATCAATGACAATCATATTCATCAAGCAGTACTATGTGGCGTTGAGTACAGCTCAGGAAGAGTATGTTGTTGCTTTCTTGGCTAGTTGCGAGGTAGTGTGGCTGCGGAAGCTATTGTCTAATTTGTTTGATCTCCAGTTAGATGTGACTTGTGTCTTCTGCGACAATTAGAGTTGCGTGAAGTTGTGGAGAACCCTGTGTTCCATGACAAGTCAAAGCACATAGAGATCAAGTTCCACTATATTGGGGATAAGGTGCAGAGAGGAGCAATGTAGCCCCAGTACGTGGCAACGGACGAGGAAATAGCTGATGTGTTGACCAAGCCTCTAGCCAGAGTGAATTTCAAGTACTTCAAAGAAAGACTTGGTGTGATCTAGAACGAGACCCCTCGAAAAAGGGAGTGATGAGTTCTGGCATAGCTGGAGAGACAGGTTGTCTGAGCGTAAAAGTCGTGGCGAAGATCGTAGGTTGCTCAGATGTAATCAGTCTTGTGGGTTGTCCTTGGATGTAATAAGTCCTGGAAAAGCTTGTAGGTTATCCTTGGACGTAATCAGTGCTGATATGTTTCTATGCTAGAAATAGCAAGAGACCAGAAGATGTAGATGCATGATATCTCACATGGGAAATCAGACAGGTTGTTCAAGCGGAAAAGACCCTTGTGAAGCAGGTTGCTAGGACGTAATCAGTCCTGTAGGTTATCCTCGGATGTAATCAGTCCTGGTGAAGCTCGCAGGTTATCCTTGGACGTAATCAGTTCCGAGACAGGTTATTTTTAATGTCCTCGTCTACTTGAGCACCAAAACACCTGCTAACCTATTTGAATCCCAAAGGTTTGAGCGGGTATCTCCTGAAAGGGGAATTGACTGAGGACATTTGATACTTAGAGAAGAATAGAGCATTCATTCAATATTAAGTCATCGGTATGGTAAAGAAAGCCTTATTACTTTAGGTTTAAAGTCAACACGAAATTAGAATTGCATCCATTCAAAAGTTACACGTAAACCCTAAAAGTACATGCTAAGCTATTTAAGAAGGGTTATTGAAGCAAAGGAGGCATCTATGATTATTATTGTTGAGTTTGTGTTTTGTAGCAGCAACAGCTGCAGTTGGGGTTGGAGGCAAAGGTCTTTAGTTAACAAGGGGTTTCAGGGGTGAAATCTATCTGCCCTAATCACTTCAGGGTAGACCATCCAGGTCTATCATCGACATTCATCATATTCATTCGTATTCAGTGATCCAGTACACAAAGAACATTTATTTGCAGGTTTACGTTTTGCAGCAGGGGGAATAGCTGGAAATCCTTAGAAGAATTCTCTGGGACCCTAAAGCTCAGTTTTTCCTTCGTATGTCAGCTCCATCTTTCTCAGTAGGCTCACTACATTGCACTGGGTGATTATCAGTTCCCTGTTTGCATATCTGGAGCAGTTATCAGCATAAACATGAAAGAGGGGGGCATGAGCACCTGAGAGGAAGATCAATTTCCTAGGTACCTTAGAGGAGGCAAAAGCTCTGCATGTGACATCCAGTATCTCCGGCAGGTAAAAACCATCATCTTGACAAAGTTTCAGCACCGACGAACTTCTCTTCCTTTAGAAACGTCAATATCTTCATGAGAGAGCACACTTGTAGCTAGGCGTCAAACAGAGGAAAGGAGCACTATCCTTTTGGAACACACTGCATGCATCTTAGATATGGAGGACTATCAACTTCATTATCAGTGGTATGTGTACATCTTCTTACTGAAAATCTCTACCCTATAATCTCTCCAGATTAGCTATATTTTAGGGCCATTTGGCACAACATTTTTGCATGCACCTTTTATTCATCTTTTTGCACATCATTGAGTGTATGAACAAACAACATAGTAGTAAAGAACAATAGAATATCAGTTTGGGATATTACAGTGGTATCGGAGCATGTTCCTTGCTAGCCGTGGGCTTGAACATGAAAAGTAAATGAATCTAGAAGAAGATACTTTTGTAACTTATTGAAGAAGTAAGAGTAGATATACTGAGGAGCAGGAATTTGAGGATATTCAGTTAGAGGATAGCAATTCAGACATGGACCCAGTAGGTATACACTTTAACATGGGAAAATGAATAGGAGAAGTTTAAGACAGGTTGGAATTTCATAACTTGGTGAGTTCATTGAATGACCTACCTAAAGGGCAGAAAGAAGTATTGCATGCCATAAACAGATTGGCTCTCAAGCCACAACCGGGTCATAGCAATATACCTCTTTCACCAGTAGATAGAGGATCTACCAGTAGTAGTGGGAAACATTCATACACTAATATGCAAAACATGGCTCACATATACAACAAACCATCGGGTCATAGCAATATACCTCTTTCACCAGTAGATAGAGGATCTACCAGTAGTAGTGGGAAACATTCATACACTAATATGCAAAACATGGCTCACATATACAACAAACCATCCAGACCTACTATGCCTCACTTTCTGCAGAATGCAGTAGTAGGACTAGTCATGCTAGTAGAATCTAGAGAACCATTTGGGGCTTATTTACATGAGTATAGGGATTTGGGAGATGAGTTCCATGCAGCTATGTCATTTTCAGATTTCTGCAATATGACGAGTAGGAACCGCCCAAGGAATTTTAACATAGTATTTACCCAAAATTATGAATTGCAGAAAACCTTGGGAAGATTGACCATCCCTAATTTTGAAGGGACTCGTAGGTTTTCAGCGAGAATATGGGTCCAGAAGTTGGATACTTACTTCCAACTCAACCCTATGACGGAAGTAGATGCCATTAAATTGGCTACCTTACATCTGGACAGAGAGGCTCATGAGTGGTGGTACAATGGGTTAGTGACGTTGGGTCACAACACCATCAATTCCTATAGTGATTTAACACCGAGGCTCATGGAGCGGTTTGACAAAAGGGACCTAGAGATACGTTTTAGAGAGTTAGCACAACTCAAACAGACAGGTAGTGCTGAGGCCTTCATCTCAGAGTTTCAAAGAGTAGCCGTTATGGTAACAGATGTGTCCGAGAGCAGGCTGATTATGTTATTTTCAGAGGCTTTGAATGAATCTTTACGTGGGTGGGTGAAAGCCTACAAGCCATCCACTCTACATGATGCGATCAGCAGAACCAGAGATCTACAAGACTCAGTCCCTAAGAACACGTTTTTGACTAAAAAAAACTTCCCAATAAAAGACAAAGATAAAAAACTTTTTCAACAGTAATAGCCAAAGAAAACTTGGTTGGACAATGACAAGAGGAAAGATTTGACAAGGAAAAAATTATGTTTCACTTGTCAGGAACCATGGGTTCTAGGCCATAGGTGTGCAGGGAAAGCAAAGGCCCACTATATAAAAGGCTACTCAGACATTGAAGGGGAGGAATCTGAACAAGAAACAACTGAGGAATTGATGGCATTAGAGGAGGAGTCACTTCAGGGAGAAACACTAGTGGGAGTTTGCTACATTATTCGGGGTACCCAGGTTTCATACTCTCAGGGTCAGGGGAGTAGTACAGGGACACAGGGTAGGTGTGTTAATTGATGGGGGGGCCACCCACAACTTCATTGATGTAGCATGGGTGGCTAAGCGAGGTATTCATACAGAGAAATTTGAGGGATTCACCGTAGCGGTAGCAGGTAATAATATCATGGAATGCAACTATTGGATTCCCAAACTGAATGTCACATTAGGGAACTACAATATGACCGAATCATTTTATGTGGTGAATATAGCTGACACAAATGTAGTATTAGGGGTTCAATGGCTCTGCTCAATAGGGAAATATACTACGGATTACAGGGCAATGGAAATGGAATTCCAGGGTCACAGTGGAAAATGGGTAGTCTTGACGGGCATGAACACTTATCCCCCTGTTGCCCACCTATTTCGACTAGGTGGCAACTCCATGTACACGAGGATGTACATATTTGTACCTTAGAAAAATCTGAGGATTTTTCACTTCTGCAGGGCTATTGCCCCTTTGTAAAACGAAATGTCCGCTCCCCTGCGTGGGAAAATTAATGTAATTTAATGTGCTAGTGTGGGTCATGTGATATGGATGCCACACCATGGAACGGGTTGTTAGGGAAGTCCCCTCATCGAGTGTTTTTCCCTTTCCAATTGACCTTGTTGAACAAACGAGTTTAATCGGTTTGGTTTTCACTCAAAATCCTCCAAAGTGGTGACGGGCGTTCTACCAGTCAATTCCATGAGGTGGCTAAGGCTTCAAAGTGTGATTCATGACCGTGCTAGGCGTTTGTCTAGAGTCTTGCGGAGTTTCGTAATGTTGTTGTATTTTTATTATTTTTTCCTAGTTAATTAATTTCACCCCATGGTGATTAATTAACTCAGTTTTTGATGTAATAATGTAATCGCTCGAGCATGGCATTTTGTAATAGGGGCTATGAATGCAAAGTTAATTGCTATGAAACCCCCTAAGCCATTGCTTCGAGTCCCATATCATTTTGATGAGTGGTTGAGGAGATAGACCATTTTATCAAGCAAGGTCTATTTTTCCTAGGGAATTAATTAAATTCCCTTAAGTCAAAATTCACATTTATTTGATTTTGAAGTAAAAAATCAAATAATGCCATGGTAAACTTGTTTGGGGGTTATTAAACCTAGGAAAAATTTATTCCAAAGTTTTCCACCCCCCCATGGCCTAGATTTTAATTTCTCAAGTTATTTTTAATTTTTCCTAAGTCAATTCTAGGAAAATTTAAAAATTTAATTGAAATTTTTATCTAAGGTGAAATTTTATTTAAGCCTAAGTCTAAAGGCTAGATAAAATTATGGAGCTAATGGCTAATGTTAGAGTCCAAGACAAAACCTTCACTTAAATGGCAAGCCCTAAGTTTAATAGGGGCACTAATGTAAAACCTCCACCATACTATATGGAGGCGCTACCATCTATTGTAAAGGAGGGGCGCCAAAGTTAGAACCATCTCCAAAGAAGGGCGCAGGCTTAAAAAAGGAGAAAACCCTCACTAGTGAAGGTGCTAATTTAGTGGGGGTGCTGCCATTTGAAGGGACCCACGCTAAATCTAAAAGTCAATGCCAAAATAAGAAAGGGCCCACGTTTTAATGTGGAGGCGCCACCAAACTTTAGTGAGGGCGCATGCTAAATGTGGGCGCTATTTTGTGGAGAAGCGCTAGCCATTATTTAGTGGAGCGCTAATATAATGAAGGGCCCACGTTGCATCAAAAGTCAATGCTAGTTAGAGGGCGCTAACTACACATGGAGGAGGCCCACGTTTATTTAGAGAAAGCCCACGTTTATTTAGAAGAGGGCCCACGTTTTATGAGGAAGAGCCTACCAATAAAGATGGACGCTAAAGTGAGTGGAGCGCTAGCTCACTATAGAGGGGCGCTACATTGTTTAGAGGACGCCCCATATTTGGAGATGGGCGCTAGCTACCTTAGCCCACGTTTTTCACTATTTTGGAGGACGCCACTTTTGGAGATTCCACCAAATTGGGATGGGGGCGCCTAGTTGGGCACATTCTAATTTTCCTTTATTTCTATTTTACTTAAAAGCTCATCCAATGGTGGAAAATTAAATCAAAAGCCTAGATCTAAAGGCTAGTATTACTTGAGACATGGATTAAGATTATGGCCTTTGATTAAAATTAATCTGAAGGTGGAGATTAATGGAGAAAAATAGAAAGCCAAATACCTAGATCTAGTGGGTGAGATTAAACCCTAGATCTAGATCTAATCTCAACCATTTAGCTTCAAAGGGTTGGGGGTTTGCCTCAACTATATAATGAGGGTATCACTCCCTCATTAGTCACCATCTCTTATGCTATTGTTATGTTG
>LPNX010790047.1:78110-91769 GCA_001517045.1 Pseudotsuga menziesii | reverse complement strand
AGTTGTAGATCAGTAGAGAGAGAGATTGGAGGTTAGGAGTTTAGAGAGAGATTGGGGGTTAGGGGTTTAGAGAGAGAGTGAGAGAGAAATATTGGGGGTTAGGGATTTAGAGAGATAGGCAGATTGAAGGATAGTGGTTTAGATAAAGATATTTGGGTTTAGGGAGAGAGAGAGAGAGAGAGAGAGAGAGAGAGAGAGAGAGAGAGAGAGAGATTGATTTGAGTTTAGTGGTTTAGAGAGAGATTGGGGTTTATGGATTGTATTTAGAGAGAGAGAGAGAGGGAATGGTCATTAGGAGGTTAGAGAGAGAAAAAATTGTGGTTAAGGTTTAGAGAGATAGAAAGGGAATGCTGGTTAGGGGTTTAGTTAGAGAGAATGGTGGTTAAGATTTTAGCGAGTGAAAAAGAGAGAGATATTAAGGTTGTGAGTTTAGAGAGAGAAATATATGTTTGATGTTAGGGGTTTAGAGAGAAAAAGATGTGTGGGTTGGGTGTTTGGAGAGAGAGAGAGAGAGAGAGAGAGAGAGATTTGAGGTTAGTGGTTTAGAGAGATATAGAGAGAGAGATTGGGGTTTAGGGATTGTCTTTAGAGATAGAGAGAGGGAAAGGTCATTAGGAGGTTAGAGAGAGAGAGAGAAAATTATTGTTAGGGTTTAGAGAGATAGAAAGGGAATGGTGGTTATGGGTTTAATGTGAGAGAATGGTGGTTAAGAGTTTAGTGAGTGAAAAAGAGAGAGATATTATGGTTGTGAGTTTAGAGAGAGAAATATATGTTCGATGTTAGGGGTTTAGAGAGAGAAAGATGTGTGGGTTGGGTTTTTAGGGAGAGAGAGAGAGAGAGAGAGAGAGAGAGAGAGAGTTGAGGCTAGTTGTTGAGAGATAGAGATAGAAAGAGAGAGGTATATTTGGGTCTAGATATTGAGAGATAGAAATAGAAAAAGAGAGTGGGTGATTTGTGGTTAGAGAGAGAAAGAGAGAGAGAGAGATATTGTGGGTTGGGGGCTTAGAAAGGGATAAATATAAATAAAGATATTGGGGATTAGAGTTTTATAGAGAGAGATCATGCTTATGTGTTCAAAGATAATGAATGAGATAAATTGGAGGTTATTGGTTTAAAGAGAGATATCAAGGGAGAGCTTGGGGTTATGGTACTATAAAAAGAGAGATTGGAGGTTATGGGTTTAGCGAGAGAGAGAGAGAGATTGGAAGTTATGGTTTTAAAGAGAGAAGGATAAAGAGAGATTATGTCTCTCTCTCTCTTTCTCTCTCTTTGTATATATATATATTTATTTAGAGAGAGAGAGAGAGAGAGAGAGAGAGAGAGAGGGTGATTATGTTTTTTGTGTTTATATAGATAGAGAGAGATAGATTGGGGGTTAGAGGTTTGGAGAGAGAGAGAGAGGGTTATGGATTTCTACAATTTATAAGTGTTATGCTCTAAAATTTAGAGGTTACAAGTTATATGGGTTGGATAATATAGTAGCTAAAGTAACTAGCATTTAGAGGGGTGTGTGATAGGGGTTAAAGTTATAATTATCAGTGAAAGAGATCCTAACTCCTAGGTTGCATGAATAGAGTGTCAACAAAGGGGGGTCCCTCGTTAGACCACTTTAAAAACCTTGTGTATACATGGTCGACCACCCATCTTGGGGCGTACTGGGAGGGCTTCTCTGGGAGTTACCTCCCTCCACCTATTACTAGTGCAACGACGTCCCAGTTTCCAGTTACAACAAAGGCACATGTGTCAAGATACCGAGTTAGAAAATTGTTTCCAGGCAATTTCCCAAAATGGTCCTTTGAAAACACTCTACACAAGACTTTAAATAGAAACCCTATGGTCAACATTCTAATGCAAATCTAGTATAAACAAATGTATAGAATTTAATATTCATAAATAACAAATATTTTTTACAATCTTATTCTCACTTAAATATTCTAATCAAATTTACATATATATAACAAAAATATCATTAACTATGAAAACAAAACATTGAAAACCCATTTATGGCCATTAAAAATACATAAGATAACAATTTATAATATAACAAAGATCTAAATTATTTCAACAACCACCAAGAAAAAAACTCTAAATTATGAACATGAACTCTAAACTATTTAACACCTAAAAACCTCTCAAAATTAACCAAAGTAACATGGAAAAACTTAAGACCTTTCTCCTTTGGAAAAAAATTACTTATCATAAAATTCTACATAAAAACAATGTGACAAATTAAATATTCATTTTTAAATTAATAATAAAATATTTTACAATGTTTAATAAAAATATAAAAAAGATAAATATATTATTGAATAATTAAGAAATATAAGTAAACTAAATTCACCCTTATAAAAATAATACTAAAAACTATATTTATATATCCTAAAACATGAAAAAATATTAATAAAGTCCTAAATTTAAAGGAAAATTTAGCAGTGCCATTACTTGTAAACTTTGACTACTACCTGGGACGTTTGGGACGTTTGACCCTGGGCTTTACGACGCTTAAAAAGTTTTCCTGGACTAATTTATTGCTAAATTAGAAGTTGTTTCTTTAGTTAACTTGCACTAAGGAACTCAGGGATAAGAAAAAATCAGAGACTCTAGGAGAAGAAAAATTCAAATTTATTCAACACATCACAAACTGAATGAAATATTTATATTAACACAACAGATAACTGAGAAAGATTATGTAATATATCAAGAGAACAAAAAATTATTAAAATTCTGAATCATAGTTTTTCCAGGAATTTAAAGGAATGTTGAGGAGTCTAAGTACCTGGTAAGTTTAATACCTGACATAAAAAATCTCAGAGAATCACAGAGTAAGTTTGATACCTCTCAACGCATTCAATGTTTTCCTGTCTCCTCTCTGGGTAATCACAGATACAACACAAAGTAAGAATGCACAAAACCTCACAAATGAATTAACATAGCAAAAACGCGACAATAATTGTTAAATTAACAATAAATCACAAAACACAGCCACTCGTTTTTAGTCAAACTATTTCTAGAAAGATTTAGTTATTTAAATTGTTGTTTGTAATTAAAAGCGACAATGGTTGTTTGTTCAACCAGAGAAAGCAAGGTAAAACCATAGAAGGCTTTTTTCATTCTCTATTTACAATTAACAAAGAGAACCTGGTAATAGTACTATTCAGTAAAACCATAGAAGACTTATTTAATATCCATAAAGTAATTGAATTCCATATTACCAATGCAGTCTCTCTGATTCCTTACGGATGATCGTTGAAGTTGGAATCTGTAAAATCAACTTCAACAGGCATAGAAACATGGAATCTGTAAAATCACTTTCACGAGCACATTACTTAAAAAGAAGAAGAAGGCAATATCTATTTTATTTCATAAAACGTGAATTGTATTTGTATTGAAAAGCAAAGAATTAAGATGAAGATATGGTATATACACTATCAAAACAATCGTGGAAGGCGTAGCATTCAATGAATTTGAATTAAAAAAGAAGTGTGTGTAGGGGTAACTTATAAAAGCGTCATACTCAAATATATGAATTAGCGTGCATCCCAAGCTATTACTAGAAATAAATTAAACATGAAGCATAATTGAACATGGGTATATGCAATTGGAGTTCGATGGTAACAACTCAACCCCAAATCTGTTTCCTTAGGATAAAATCAGAGTCGTGACTCGTAAATATTATATTGTGTGCAAAATCCTATTATGTTCTTGTTGACGATTTAGGCCAGTTAGTGGCCCATTCTATAATGTTTTGAACAAGATACTGTGAATTATATTTTAGGTGATACCCTCTGCATCTTCAAATAAGAATTTCAAGGAAAAGAAAAAGACAATTTCAAGACAAACAAATTTTTATAAGTGCCTCTACATAGCATATTCTGGTATGATACACTTGCTACGATTCTATTTAAAATTTCACAACATATGAAAAAATGTTAATAGTTTTCAGAAAAAACCTGAAAATGATCTATGGCCTCCTTGTTTATATAATCTACAGAAGAATTAGTTGAAATTATATTCAGAGAATAAAGATTTTATTAAAATTTCATCGAGTTAAGTTCTGATCTCAAAATTTAAAGGAATGTTTAGCACTGCCATTACCTCATAAGATTGACATATATACCATTGAAAAATATTGAAGCAGCATGGCTTTATCATTCTGAGTGGCATAACTTGTGCAGACCTCACAGAGGGAAACACATCACAAACAAAAACAGAGGGCTGCTCTTCAACCCACAAATCTTAATTACAATACCTAAGAGATTGAAAATAGAAATGAAGAGATTGAAGAATAGCCATTTGTTTAAATGCAACCATTGGATATGCTTTATGATCTAACAACAACGAAATTTTGAACCGTTGGATGATACTTTTTCGGTGATCAAACGGTAATGTTTTTTTAGGTCACAACTTGCATTTCAAATTGAGTAGTGGTATAAAATTCTTGTTTATGTGATATTTTCCTACAACCAACTTCCACGTCAGTAATTCAATTCAAATTGATTGAACCGTTGGATGATAATTTTTAGGTGATCAAACTGTTAATTTAAGTGATGATTTTTTTATGATGAGTGACAACTTTCAATTCTAAATCCAAACTAACAACGGTGAATTTAAGTGTTACTTTTCTAAATCCACAAGTGATGTTTTTCTAAATCTGCCACTAAAAAATAACTTGACCCAGATACAGTAGTTTCACCACCTATTCAAGGATGAAACTATCAGAGAATTCTGTGATTTGCATCCTCTTTGTGAGTAGTAGAGTGCATGAACCAATTTGACGATGACTCATAGAGGACAATAAGCCATAGAAGTATGAGTACATGGACTGGACATACTCCTATTATAAATACTCTATGCCTATTCTCTCCCACCCTCTGCGCAAGTTTCTATCATTTATGGACTTACTTAAATTTCATTTAAATCATTTATGATTATAGGTTTCTCCTCAATTTAAAGGAACATTTAGCAATGCCATTACTTGTGAACGTTGACTACTACTAAGTATTTAGCAGTGCCATTATAGAACCTGGTCTTTACTACCCTTGTCTAAATGTAAAGAACTTTATACAAAGCTTAAAAACTTTATATCGTGCAACAACAAAACCCTATAAAATGCTGATAAGAAAGTTCACAAAATAAGGAACTCATGAGAATCCCAACTTTCAATTTGTTATGCTTAATAGTTCTCCTGGACTAATTTCTTGCCAAATTAGAAGTTGTTTCTTACTTGCACCAAGGGATTACTCAGGGAGAAGAAAAATTCAGACACTCGGAGAGAAGAAGAATTCAAAGTTATTCAAAAATACAATTTAAAAAAAATTTAAATGTTAAATTAGAAAAAAATCACAAAACTAATCAATCAAACCTATCAGCTCAGTTCTCGGCCATAAATCAGAGTATGAAAGATTTATAGTAACACAACACATCACAAACTGAATGAAAGATTTATATTAACACAACAGGTAAGAAAGATACCTATTAATTATTAGACATATGCTAGGGATAAATCAAGTAAAGAGTCTGGAAACTAAGAAAGATTATGCAATATATCAAGAAATCAAAGATTTATTAATATTCCAGTGCCTTAATTTTAATTTCTGAAGCATAGTTTTTCCAGGAATTTAAAGGAATCATGTTGAGGAGTCCAAGTACCTAGTAAGTTTAATACCTGGTATAGATGATTGCAGTGGAAACAACAGATGACATACAAAAATCTTAGAGAATCACAACGTATTGGTCATTACTGGCATTACTTATGTAGATGCTAATCATACAACACATTAAATGTGATCCTCCGATGGTCTCATCTCCTCACAAAACAAGGCAACAGTTTTTAGTCAAATCAAGAGAATAATTCTTTTTAAAGCCTTCAGTTTTTTAAATTATACTTATAAGAGTCACATAAATAGAAATTGTTTCTATTTAAAAGAGAGAAAACAATTTTTTTAATTCAGTCTTTTATATATATATATATAACTGTTAGACAACACATATTTAGTAAAATTTTGAATTAACATAATTTCTGATCACAGGTTTAAATATAAAGGAATGTGACCATTGCAAATACCTTGTGAGTTTGACTTCGTAATCTTGACGGTAATCCATACACGATGGCATTCGAAGTAGTATAGGGCCTAATAATACACTCCTTGTATTCCTGTGGCGGTCTCGCCTGCTGTCTGAATAATCACAAATACAAAAAAAGTTAAAATAAATAACTTACAAAAAATCCTAAAGACAAAAAACAAAAACGTATCACACAGAAACAGGCAAACACGGCACATACAGAAACACAGTGCAGCTCTTCAATTCTCAAATCTGAATTACAGTAATTGAAAGAGTAAATAGAGACTAGAAAGAGAAAAGAAGAGAATGATATTGGTTAAATGGTTAAATCCCCGCCATGAAAGATATAAAATTTGTTACATCAGTCTGCAATTGAAGCAGAATATTAACAACCACAAAATAAAATAACTTTATTGAAGTAGAATATTAACAATCCCAAAAAAAAATAATTTTAAAAAATGTGAGACTTTCTTTAAATAAAAAACATAATTAAATTATGTTTACTTAATTATCAAGAAAAACCTAAATGACATCAAATTCCAATAAAAGCAAGGAAAAATATCCCAAACAACGCAGAAAAAAATAAAATAAAATAATTCGAATAAATCAAATCATAAAATGAATATGCTAAGGAACGAAATACTATGAATAAATCAAATTTTAAAACACATATGGGATTCCCAGAAGAACCCACCAAAGAAGAGATAAGAAAATGAACAAAAATAGAATGAATAAATATATAGAAAAATATTCAATGAAATTGAATGGGTTAATTATTAAAGAAAATTAAGAGAAACAAGTAATTATGAAATGCGAGGGATAAAAATATATAGTGGATTATCTATTATTAAAACTTAATATTGATAAAAATAATGTATGTAAATAAAAAAAAAATGCCTATAACTTTCTTTACATCAAAACATAAAACAGAATTGAATTAAATTAAATTGCTTACCCATTGGTTAGAATCTCACACCCACCACCAAGAAGAAGGAATTCATCACAAATAAGAACTCCACTGTTGGCGTTGCTGTTGGCGTTGCTCTTGGTCCCAGCTTCCCAAATAACCCGAGTAGAACATTAGAAGAAATGGTTCAAAAAAATAAAATCCTAAAATCCATTGGCATCTTTTGTAAACTACCACGTAATAATTTTAAAATTTAAGTTTACATGGTTGCTTTTGGTATAGTTAAAATTACAGAATTTATTACCACTTGGGATACTAGGCATGTTATCTATCTTAAAATTTCAAAGTTCTTTTACAATTTTTTTAAAATGTGATTATTTAAATTTAAAGAAACACATTTAAATACTATTATTTTTTTTCAATAAATAAAACTAATTGATATGTTTAGATTCCCATTTACATTATTTAATAATCATAACCTTACACAAATAATTTAACAACTTACTATACTATAACCTTTAAAAATAATTTAACAAACTACTATGCTAAACAACAATAACTTTATACAAAGTTTTAAAAATTTAAAACTCTTAAAAAAGTTCACAAACACATAATTTATTGAGCATTGGAATGATATCTCACCCGAATAGATGTCTGTGATTAATTTAAGTAGAAAGAAATTTAGAATTATTTAATAATAAATTATAATGGACAAAAAAACAATAAAAAAAAATTAAAATAAAATAATAATTTGCAAACATATTTTTAATGTTAAAATTAACTAATAATTTGCAAAAAAAATAATACTTAAGATTTTTTAAGCATAAATTAAAAAAAACTCATAAATAAGTTAACGGTTAAATTAATCATAAATTTCAGAAATAATATGACTCGAACGATTTAACCTCTAGTTATTTAATGAATATAGATAAATAGCATAATGAGACGATTAAAATTAAGATTTATATATGGTTTTACTTTTTCTTTAGAACTTGAAAAGAGAGAAAAATCTTTGTCATTTGTTAGACATATGTTGAGGATCAAACCAATTAAGGATCAAACCAAGAAAGAGCATGCAATATCAAGAAAACAAAATATTTTTTTCACGTCTTAAGTTTCCATAAGTTTAAAGGAATCTTGACCTGGTAAATTTAATACTTGGTATAAAATCGCAATGGAAACATGAAATGAGTTATAAAATCTCAGAGAAGCATAGCCTCATCGTTGTCACTGGCATTGAATGTTTTCCTCCAGCGGTATCCTCTCCTTTCTGGGTAATCACAGATACAACACAAAGTAATAAAACACAAAACCTCACAAATAAATTAACATAGCGAAAACGAGACAATACACCGCCGCTGTTTTTAGTCAAACTAGAGAAGAAATATTTCTAGAAAGATTTAGTTATTTAAATTACAAAAACAGGATCGCCGCCACAATTCTTGTTTGTTAAACCAGAAAAAGCAAGGTAAAACCATAGAAGGATTATTTCATTCTCTATTTACAATTAAGAAAGACAACCTGGTAATAGTTCTCAGTAAACCCATAGAAGACGTATTTCATTCTCTATTTTTAATAAAGTTTGCAAGAGATAACATCCACATACGGAAAAGATATAGCTGGCTGAAGCGGACAACAATGCGAAAGAGCAGAAAACTAATGGTAGGGTGAAAAATCCATCGCAGAGATATTGAGGTGGTAGCCAGATGTTGCAAGTAATAAAGTAATTGAATTCTATATTAAGAATATAGAATCCCTTAGAGATCGTTGAAGTTGGATAACTGATATCTTATATATATAATCTACAGAAGAAATAGTTGGAATTAGATTCAGAGAATGCATATAGAAAAACACAGAGGAAAACACATCACAATTAACAAAAAAATACAGTGCCGCTCTTCAACCCTATAATTACAGTACCCGAGAGAGAGAAAATAGAAATGAAGAGATTGAATATTAACCATTGGATCTGCTTTATAATCCAACGAAAACCGTTGTTGTTGGATACTTTTTAGGTGATCAAACGGTGATGTTTTTTTCATTGTCACCGATAACTTGCACTTCTTCAAATTGAGTAGTTGATTAAAATTCTAAATCCAACTTCCACGTGGACGGCATCAATGTCAATCAGTAATTCAAATTCAACCGTTGGATGATAATTTTTAGGTCATCAAATGGTGAATTTGACTGATGTTTTTTTCATGATGAGTGACAACTTGCCATTCTAAATCCAAACTGACAACGGTAAATATAGGTGATGCTTTTCCAAATCCAGAACTGAATTTAGGTGATGCTTTTCTAAATCCAAATATAGTAGTTTCACCACCGTCTCTCTTGCATAAGTAATCATTTCACCACCACCAGAGGCCCACCTTCCATTCAAGGGTCATCATGAATTCCATGGCGACCGTTAGTAATTCAAATTGAACCGTTGGATGATATCCTTATTACGATCAAACGGTGAATGAAGGTGATGGGTTTTTCATGCTTACTCACAACTTGGAGTTCAAATTGAACGGTTATGATCACTAACAGTCGCAATTCAAATTACATGGTTCGATAAATTTGTTGTTGTCATCACACGATGATTTTAGGTGACGTCTTTCTAGTTCCACGTCACCAATTTGGAAATATTTTTATCTATTTTAATCATATGGTAATCTAATCTTTGTTTATGTGTTGTGGTAGGTAGACATGTTCATCGGTATTTTCTAAATTTTCTAAATGATACCCAGAGTTGAGTGGTAAGAATTTATATTTCTCAATTTATAAATGTCATTATATTTAATAAAAACAAAATAATAATGATTTCTTGATTAATTCTTTCGCTTTAGATTCAATAAATAAAATTATATTCCAATAAAATAATTACTTTATGAGACAACCAAAAATAATTGCAATCAAGAAAAACTTATTTAAAAATTCCTGTATGATAAAATGGAAAAGAATTGTTAAAAAAAAATTATATTTAAAATGATGTTATGATCTCTCTCTTTGTATATATATATGAAAATGTTAATAAACCATTAAGGATTAAGTTGCGGTTATATGTTTTTTTTATAATGGCTTGACGATGACGATGATGATGACAATGGAGACAACGATGATGACGACGACCCACAGACACCAAACTTGGTTTATGAGACCTAAATAAACAAACTAATTAGTTTATTTTAAAATTGTATTTTTACGCTCAAAGAGCTTGGAGAGAAGTGTCGTGAGTTCACTATAATATTTATTTATCCCTAATATTTATTTATGGATGTGTATAGTAAGGTAATGTTTTCATTTCATATTATGGATTAGTTGTAATTTTTTATTTTTTTTAAATAACAATTTCTTCTTTAGAAGAATGCATATAATACAAAGTTAAAACAAATTGAATTGATTTTTATCATTTATCATTTATATTTATAATATATAAATATTTTTACATAAGTTTAATAAATAAATAATGGATTTTTCAAAATAAATTTATAGAAATTATAGAAAATTGTTGGTTCTAATGTAGTAATGTTTTTTATTTTTATTAAAATTAATTAAAATTATTTTATTTTATTTTTAATTAATACTTTCAAAGATATCTTCAAATAATGAGGTCAATCCTTCAAACTAAGTTTGTTTGTTTGATCTTGAATTTATTTGAACAAAGAAGAGCAAGTGTTAAAAATGAATGTGTTTTTTTTCCTTATAGAGGCTAACCACCAAGATTGTTAATTTGAACATAAAACCAAAGAAGGAAACATGACCAAGACATACGAAAAAAGAGGCAATCATTTTATTAGATTTACAAGTTTCTCCACATATTTTGAAAGCATTCATGGGATTTTTATTGCATAAAATACTATTCAAAACTTCCTTCACTTCTACATGTTTCAAAAGTAAATCTTTAGCATTAGGACCTATTTCCTCTTCTTAAGGTTGCTGGGCACATCCCTTTTGTGGAAACCACCTAATGTATCTTGGAATACCACTTCGGGTTGATCCCTCAAGAAGAGATTGTTTCATGGTCAAAGGCCTTGTTCACAACACTTGAGACTGATAAGGTTCATTTTCCTATGTAAAGCATTTGTTTTCCTTTTCAACCATGTCTAGGATGGTAAACCCATCACTATTGCCCAAAAATAATAAATCAAAACTGTATCCTACTTAGAAGCCCAAGATGCTATAAAAAAATTCTATGTAGTGTATTAATGCATCATCCTCCAAGCTTGAACTAAAGAATATTTGTTAACTATCCAAGGCCCTCTTTATACTATCCCTAACCATTGTCAAGATGCAAAGACCCAATGTTACTGAAAACAACGTAACGCACTCTGACAAAGCACTCATAGTAAAATATGCTTAAGAGATATGATGTTTAACGAACTGTAGGTGTTTTTCATGGAAATTGAGATTAAGAAGCATCATTTAGGGAAAAAGGTAAGATTTTTCCTCACATGACATTGGTTATACTTGGAAACCAAATTTTAGTGCACAAATAATCTAACGATGGCACCCACAACACCATCGGAGGCAGATAAAAACAAATATAGGTCTAATGTGGTAGGTTCATGAATCACCCATGGATATTGAGCCTAAGAAGCAAGATTTAGCGTCTTAGCATCCCATTTCCCTCCTTCGACTATGGTCATAGCCCTAAGAACCATTCATTGTTCCTAAGTCCTCATAATAACACTCATATTCAATTTAGATACAGTGAAAGACTAAATGGGGGTGGCTTGTGTCCATATTTGTAGGCGTATTTCATAGTGCTTGAGCTCAACACAATTTAATTATGTTTTAATATCATTATCCATCCCATAACCATGTTTAATGCCCAACACACATTTGTAGTGTAGATAACCTACTTGTCACATACCCATAATTTTCATTAAAAAAATTTGGTTTATAATATATTATTCTTACTTGTCATAACATGTTTTTATTAGTCCTAACATACTTTTTACTTATTTTCATGGATAAGATTAACTAGACCTTTTAATGTTTTGATAACAAGGCTTATCATCTGCTCAGCGTTGACTCCATTCAAAATGATAACTTGGTTGAAGGCCTTGCCTAGGTGATGTAAATGTTTTGAATCCTTAATCTATTGGGTTTTCTTATCTAGGATGTAAAGTCCTAGATTTTGACCTTTAGTCCCAAGCTATACTTGCTTAGTCATAATGTTATGTGTTTTTATGTTCAAGGCTGTGTGCAAGAAGTCGAGGGTCTCTTTTGGTGCGTTAGATGCAATAGAAAATTGAAAAAATAGACATCCATCAACCTGTATGGATATTTTGAGACACTTACACAATGAATCCTGTGATGAGTAAAGAACAAGAAATGTAGGAAATTGAATGAACTTTCCAAATATATATATTTTTTTCTATTGAAAATGTATTTAACTATCTAAAGTTAGATATTTTTTAAGGGGCACTTTTTATTTTTGGGACAAATTATAAGGTATATGTTTTTGTGGGTGCAGTGTCTGAGTGAGTAAATGATGGAATAAACTTACAAAAATTGGTATACATATAGAGAATATATAGTACTAGCGCACGACTATTTTTCCAATAATAAAAATAATTTTTTTAATTTTTTTTTAATTATCTAAGAGATCAAACCTCGAAAACGGTATGCCAATTGTGGGTGCAGCGTTTGAATGTCTTAATGCAATTATTTGGAAATGGGTTTTTTATAGCATGTAGAGCTCGATGTTCATTAGTGGACCATATAGGTTTTTTTCTAAATGGTTGAGAAACGAAAGAGATATTGATGAGACACTAACAGTGTGTTTTTTGAGTTGACGAGTGATAATAGAAGATAAATATGAAAAAAATAGAAAAAATAATGTATTCTTGTTAAAATTTACATATTTGGAATCTGGAAAAGAGCCATATCTATTTCTAAAATGTCATAAAAAATGGAGGTGTGGAGCATAAATAGATGAATGGCTAAACATGAGCATATCGAAAATTTGGATATAATGTTGAATTAGCCATGGTTTATCATACTCCAAGGCATAGGCATGTTGAATCCAAAGCAAAGTACGAACCATACACATAGGCATAAGAATTCCATGCAAGCATGGCTAGAGGATTGACCTTATCATTTGGAGGGAAGACATTTTTGAATTTAAACAGAATGGCAATGCCTTTTATTGAAGCAAAATAGGAGCGCGTTTTATTGAAGCAAAATAGGAGCGCATTTTATTGAAGCAAAACGGGAGTGCATTTTATTGAAGAAAAAAGGGAGCGCATTTTATTGAAGCAAAATGGGAGCACATTTTAGTGAAGAAAAATGGGAGCATGTTTTAGTGAATCACAACATGCGCACATTTTTAAATACTACAATGAGTGCTTGTTTTGTCAATTCTACCAATACTTTTATTATTTTATGTCCCCCTTTGACTCCCCTCTTCCTCCTAACTCTTACTAATCCCCCCTCCTCTTCTCTCTACCTCTAATCCCCCCTCCTCCTCTCCCTACCTTTAAAATCCACTCCTCTCTCTTCCTAACACCCCACCTCCCCATTCGTTCCCGCTCTCTTTCTCTCTCACGCCTATGTCCCCCCTTACCACTAACACCTGGATCAAGTTATCTAGATGATGTATGTTCTCTAATGATTTACAATTAGGGAAACACTATTGGAGTGATAAAACCCCTGACAACCCACCACTCTTTCTCCCTGTATCTCACTCTCTCCCC
>LPNX010790047.1:7080-76002 GCA_001517045.1 Pseudotsuga menziesii | reverse complement strand
TAAAGAAAAACGGGAGCACGTTTTATTGAAGCAAAACATGAGCGTGTTTTATTGAAGTAAAATGGGAGTGCATTTTATTGAATCAAAATAGGAGCTCATTTTATTAAATTAAAATGGGAGTGCATTTTATTGAAGCAAAATGGGAGCGTGTTTTATTTAAGAAAAACGACAACACATTTTTGCAAGGTAAAACAGGAGTGCATTTTTGTGTACTATCCTAATTGGCATTCATGTTGGCAGCCTTGGGACTAGCCTTGGTAGGGTTGGGATTTCTTGGGATGATTTCTATTTTATGGATCAAGAGTGATTGACTTCATTCTACCATTGCATCTAAAAGGTCCCTCAACTTCTTGCACACACCCTCAAGTTTTAACTCTAAATCAAAAGTAAAGGAAAAGGGGTGTGGAACCTTATGACGTGCTTATGCCTTTCATGCATTGGGAAAAATGTATGGCAAGGTAACCTAGGTTAAATCTTAAGCTACAAGGTAATGGCATAAGGTGCTAGCCCACAAGCTTTACATGTGAAGAAGGTGATAATATAAAGTTTATCTATCTTATGAGATATTTATGTGATGAAATGGAACGTGTCCATGGGAGGCACAAGGTGGATGCCAGCAGTGATCATGAATGGTTTTACATAGGTTTTAATGCTATGTTTCAAGTATTTTTCATAACCCTGATTGTGAGTTGACAACACCGATAGGCCTGTTAAATAACCACCATACTCTGTATGGAGAGAACTCATCCTAGACATTCATCTATCCTTGATTTGGTTCTTGTCATTCTAAAGGTTTAATAGGGTTTTTACATCCCATCCATATGGTCTTGAGGGTGTATTTCTGGTTTATAGTTATTGGAGGTTTGTGCTCAGCCACTCTATGGTGCTTCATTGCAACTAGGCTTTCCTTTCAGGGTCTGCAGTAGTTTTTTTGGTTAAACACTACTATTTTGAGATTTTTTAAAGGTTTTATGTTAGTGTTTACTAGCTGCATCGCTACCATTCCTTCTCTACACAATATCAACCATGTTTTTTCTCATCCTCTAGTTAAGTGGAGACTCAGTTTCTTTCCTTAAAATTTTGGATAGAGGATCCCCAAGCCCATAAGGGTTATTAACAGGTATGAAGTTACATATCCTGTCTTAACTCTTCACATCATTAATTAGGTTTGTAGTTCCTAGACAGAGCTAACTCGAAATTGGCTTTGTTGGTGCGGGGAAGAGGAATTAGAGGGTATCCAAGAGGAGTAAACCCGTGTCCCTCTGTGCGTTAAATGAAGGTAAGCTTCCCTGATAGTACCAATGTTTATTGATTCTGATATTGTTTTATATTTTAAGAGAAGTATTGATGTCACAACTCTGTCTTGGCAGGTTGAGCCATTGTGCCATTGCAAGGGTGCTTAAAGGCTTTGGAATAAGCATGCCATTTCCTTTATAGCCTCAACCCTCAATCTTGTAACTTTCATAGTTTAATTTTAAAACATGTTATAGTAGGATAAATAATGAAAAATATTCCAACTCTAGAATAGTAATGCTATTGCAGGATTGATGTACGACCACACGAAGGTGGTGACAGGGTTACCTTATCTCAAGTTTTGTCCTTCTCTTCTGTGAGGTGAGAAATTATACCCTTAAATATGTTAATATGAAGAGTATGTTAATTGTGTTTTTGTGGGTTTATACTAACGTCGATAGGTTCATGTGCATTTAAACAATGGCATGACGTGAGTCCTTCACTGCAAAATTGGATCAACATTCGATTCTAGGTATGCCTTACTTGAATGTATGCAGTAGGAAAGGATCTAGGACTACTCTTGTTTAAGAGTATTGGGAAAAGAAAAGGGCTTTATATAAAATCACCAAAATTCAAAAAATAATTTTACAATTCGCGAAATTTTAAATGGTGGGAAGAGCACTCGACCACCGATTGCGTGGAGGAAAGACATTCCGACAGTAGATGGAGTGAAAAAATTTTGAAAAATTATTTAAGTAATGAAATCATCGACCATCTGAAGACGTTAGTGGTTCATGCACCCGCTGTTGTGGAATCCTAGAGCACTAGTCTCTTGACGAGGAAAAGTTCCGACTGCCGATGACCGATGTGCTTCCGCTCATCGATCGAAAAAAAATAGTTGATTTGATCGACATTGGATAACAGATGGTTGAGCCGATACGATGGCAGGAGAAAGGTGAAGGATCATTGAAAGTTAGTTGGTTGAACCGATGATGACAACGGTGGAGTGAAAGTTTTCAAAAATTTTCTAAGTCAAGAAAATCATCACCGATTAATAGGTGCTAGTGGTATTGATCACCGATGAACAGCAGCAAGAATTAGGTGATGATGTGTCCGTCGTTGCAACTTTGTAATGGACTATTCACCTGACAGATAGTTTCTCCAACAGCCGACACGATGGAAGACAAAGAAGGAAAATTATCAAAAATTTGCCTAAGTGAAGAAAAAATTGAGCAATGTTAGTGGATCGGATCAGCGATCAGAAAAGGTTCAATGAAGATGAACTGCAGTTGCAGCTTCTTAGTCAACTATTTCTCCGATGCATTAGTCTTCCACTCGTCGATGCCGAGGTGTTAGTGAATTATGGTCTCGATAACTATGGTGGTGTTTAGTGCTCGGGAGTGCCGACATTGCGAAGGTATGGGGGTTTAATCTCGTTCGATAAAACAATCGATCCGATTGCTGATCGTAAATGAATAGAGACGCGGCTTGAAAGAGTTAATGCCTATGGAATTTCCGTTGCAAATGTATAGAGGACTAGGTGTCCAACACCACAACGAGATGTCACCCTATCCGTTGACAAAGTCATCAGTTGCGGAACACGTAGGAAGACTGTTGGTTGCCATTGTGAAAAGCTCGACAACTAGCCATCCAATGCGCAGAACCTCCGACCGTTGACACACAACAATTAGTCTACATCATCATCGATGAAGTTCAGAGCAATAAATGATTATGAACCAATATGGCAGACGAAATCAAACCAATGAATCGCTGATGAGACTCGGGACAGTAGATCACTACAGGCCCGATACAGTGGAGGGAATAAGACAAGAAACTTGTAAATGCAGCAAAAGAAAATGGAAGTTTTAGCTGTTGAAACACTGAGGAGTTAGCAGGGAAGAGACCTAATTAGAAGAAAACTTTGAAGAGTATGAGCCCATCAGAAAATTATTGACGATTAGGCCACTGATCAAAATAAATCAAGGGATCATAAACCTATCGTTCCAGCTGTTCAAAGCACTATCCACCCGATGGATAGTAGGCCTGATCGCTGATAGATGAATGCAAAAACTGGAGGAGGATCAGTTACCGCTGTTGCAGCTGCTTAATGGACTGTGCACCCGGTGAACAGTCGATTTGATCATAGGTGCAAATCGAAAGTTTATTTGGTTTGACCACCGAAGTGTCAGAAAGATAGCTGGGAAGATGTCCAATTGGGCCAAAGGAGATTTTTCAAGATTTGGGAAAAAATGCTGATAAAATGCCCGTAATGGTAATGATGACATAGAGTCTAATGGAAGGAGGTTCTAGGGGACACCATCCGAGGTTGCAGCCACCATGAGAAGCTTGGTTAAATCCTAGGAAGAGCAACATCAGTTGAATGCTGCCATATTGCAGAGTTTGACAGACTTGCAGAAAAAGATAGATTTTGGATGGGGTACATCAAGACCAAAAGGCAGTAAGAGCAGCACTAGGAGAGGAAGAAGGACATCGAGTAGATCATCTAACTCTGAATAGTCCAATGGGGATAGAAGTTTGTTTTCTCATAAAAATAAAAGAACAAGGCACCATAAGGATCGCTCTCAAGATGAATTTAGGAAAGCTAAACCTCCTACATTTGATGGTGAGATAAAGACAGGACATGAAGCTGAAGCTTGGATTCTTGGGATAAAGAAGTACTTTCAAGTGCAGGATTATTCAGGAAACATGAAGGAACAAGTTGCCATATTCAATATAAATGGAAGAGCATCCATTTGGTGGGAACACTTCAACCAATTAAAGAATATCAGTGAAAAGAAACTAAAGTGGAAACAGTTCAAGAAGTATTTTATGCAGAAATACCTCTCTGATAGGTATTACAATGACAAGATCAAGGAGTTCCATGAGCTGAGATTGGGGCAACAGACCATGGATGAATATGCAAATAAGTTTTTGGAATTGTTGAGGTATGTCTGGCACATCAGAGATGAAAAAGTGAAGATCCAGTGGTTTCTAAGTAGATTACCTCAAGCTTACAAAGATAGAATTGAGTTCTATGAACCAAGAACTCTCGAAGAAGCAATAAGAAAGGATAAATATTGCTATGAGAAAAGGAAAGGTAAACTTGATTACCATAAGGCATGGAAGGACAAGAAGAACGAGAAGTTTGACCAAAGAAGGAAAGGTTTCAAACCTTCTAGATTTAGGAATCAGCAAAAGCAACCATCCCAAGCTGTGAGTAATCCAGTTGGAGTAATAGGTGGAAAGCCTAAAGAGCCACATTAGAATAAAGGTCCACTCAAATGTTGGAAATGTGAAGGACCCCACTTACACAAATATTGTCCACTTGAGAATGAAAGTGCAAGGCCAACTTATAACATTTAGGAAGTAGAAACAGTGGGTCAAGTAGCAAGGGCAGCCCCTAGAATTTATGCAGCACTAAAGGACCACCAGGTAGATCACTAGTTAATTGTGGTTGAAGTTACAGGTAAGATTGTTGAACATTTTGTTTCTATTTTGATTGACGCTAGTTCTACTCATATTTACATTACTCCTATAGTAGTGGAGATTTCTACTTTTAAGAAGGACAAGCATAGGAAACCTTGGTTAGTTCAGTAGGACACTGGGACTCAGAGAAGGGTCAGTGAATTGGTAGGGAACTGTCCATTGGTTATGAATGGATTGATCACTTGTGTAGATCTGAATGTTCTACTGCTTGATTCCTATGACATTCTCATTGGAATGGATTCATTAGAAGCTCACCGAGAGAAGCTTGATTGTTATAACAAGACTTTTGAATGCATGGATGAAGAAGAAAACCCAGTAGTGGTGAAAGGTATTCTGAAATTAATTTAAGTAAGGCAGGTTTTGGCAATGCAGTTGAAGAAGTTCTGTAGGAAAGGTTTCCAGGTCTATGTAGGTCACATTCTGGAACCAATAGGATATGAGACTCCTAGGTTAGAGGACTATCAGGTGTTACAGGAATTCAAGGATGTGTTTCCTGATGAGATTTCAAGGCTTCCTCTAAAGAGGGACATTGATTTCACCATTGAACTTGTACCAGGAGCAGTACCAGTGTCCAAGACACCCTACAGGATGAGTACATTGGAGATGCTAGAGTTGAAGATGCAACTGCAAGAGTTGTTCGAAAAGAAGTATATCTGACCGAGTGTGTCTCCTTGGGGAGCACTGGTTTTGTTTGTGAAGAAGAAAGATGGTACACTCAGGTTATGTATTGATTACAGAGAGTTGAACAAGGTTACTATGAAGAATAAATACCCTTTTCCTAGGATTGATGACCTCTTTGATCAAATGAGAGGAGAAAAGGTATTTTCCAAGATTGACTTGATGTCTGGTTACCATTAGGTGAGAATCAAGGATGAAGACATTCATAAGATATCCTTCAGGACAAGGTATGGACATTATGAGTTTGTAGTGGTACCATTTGGTCTCACAAATGCACCAGCTACATTTATGTGCCTTATGAATAGTGTCTTTAGTAAGCATTTGGACAAGTTTGTTCTTATTTTCCTTGATGACATTCTTGTTTATTATAAGAATGAGGAAGAACAGGAAGAGCATTTGAGACTGGCATTACAAGTGCTTAGAGAACATCAATTGTATGCAAAACTGAGCAAGTGTGACTTCTACAGGGATAGAATTTAGTACTTGGTTCACATTATCTCAGAAGAGGGTATATTAGTACACCTTGAGAAGATCAAAGCCATTATGAATTGGCCTACTCCAAGAAATGTGATGGACATAAGATATTTTATGGGACTTGCAGGATACTGTAGGAGATTCATTGAAGGATTTTCCAAGGTTGCACATGCCATCACTTCTTTGCAAAAGAAGGGAGTAAAGTTTGAATGGACTTCAAAGTGTAAAGAAAGCTTCTAGTGGTTGAAGAATCTTCTCACCAATGCACCAATATTGAAGGTTACAGACCCAAATAAATATTTTGTGGTATGTTTCGATGCATGCAGACAAGGGCATGGAGGAGTCCTTATGCAGGACAACCATGTGATATGTTATGAGTCAAGAAAGTTGAAGGATCATGAGAAGAACTATGCCACTCATGATCTAGAGCTTGCAGCCATAGTACATGCTCTCAATATGTGGAGACATTACTTGATGGGTAGAATATTTGAACTTAGAGAAGATCACTGTGGACTGAAGTATTTGTTTGATTAGCCTACTCTGAATGCTAGGCAAGCGAGATGGCTAGAATTTTTATGTGAGTTTGATTTAGAAATCAAGCACATAAAAGGAAAAAAAAACAAGGTAGCTGATGCACTCAGTAGGAAGGTATAGGAAATGCATGTGGCATCTCTTAGTATTTTCCAATCAGATTTGAGGCAGCAGATTGTTAATCATGTTGCCAAAGATGAATTGTATGAGCAGGTAAAAGATAAATTGCAGCAACAAAGTCTTGAGAAGAAGTATGAGGGATATAAATTGGAATAAGATGGACTTCTAACTTATAAAGGAATAATTTATGTTCCGAATGTAGCCTATTTGAGGAGAGTTGTTATGGATGAAATCCATCAAGCTCTGTATTCTGGTCACCAAGGGTACCAGAAGAAAATTGCTAAAGCTAGAAAGCAGTAATTTTGGCCAGGAATGAAAAAGGACATGGCTGAATACATTTCAAGGTGCATGAAATGTCAACAGGTAAAGGCTGAGCATCAACATCCAGGAGGTTTGTTGCAGTCTTTGCCAGTCTCGAAATGGAAATGGGAAGTTATTTCCATGTATTTTATTACAGGATTGTCGATGAATTGGAGACAACATGATTCCATCATCGTTGTGGTATACAAGTTGACAAAAGCAGCACATTTTGTACCAGTGAAGTCTACACACAACACTGATGACATTGCAAAGATCTTCATGAAGGAGATTTTCAAATTGCATGGGTTGTCGAAGGAAACAGTCTCTGATAGAGATGTCAAGTTTACTTCCAATTTTTTGAAGGGGTTGTTTGCATATTTGGGTACAAAGCTAAACTTCAGCACTACATACCTTCCTTAGATAGATGGGTAGACAAAAAGAGTGAATCAGGTGCTTGAATATATGCTTCACATGCATCTGATGGACAAACCAACCAAGTGGGAAGATTACTTACACTTGGTAGAGTTTTCTGACAACAATGGAAAGCAGGCATCCTTGGGGATGAGTCCGTATGAAGCTTTGTATGGAAGAAGGTGTACGACACTAGTGACTTGGGATAACCCAGTGAACAGAGTTGTGCTTGGACCAGAACTGCTCAAGGAAATAGGGAAAGAGGTTGTAAAGATAAGACAGAATATGAAAGAAGCACAGGACAGATAGAAAAGCTATGCAGATAAGCATAGGATGAATAGAGAGTTTAGTGTTGGGGATCATGTTTACCTCAAAGTGAAAGCAAAGAAAATTTCCTTGAAGCCCGGAAGTTGTGCCAAGTTGTCACCTAGATATTGTGGGCCATTTGAAGTGCTTGAAAGAATAGGGCCTATTGCATATAGACTTGCATTTCCTTCTAGTACTAGAGCTCATAATGTTTGTCATGTTTCTTTGCTTAAGAAATATGTACATGATCCTAACCATGTGATAAATTGGGATGTGATTTAGGTGGAACCTGAGGGAGAGTTCTAAATCGAGCCAATGCACATCCTCGACAAGAAGGTCACAATGCTCCGGAACCAAGCCATAGGGAAGGTAAAGGTGCAATGTGAGCACTACGAACCTGAAGAGGCTACGTGGGAGTTGGAGGATGCCATGTGATTGGAAAATCCATTTTTATTCAATCTCACAGAACACTAAGGCCATACATGTGTAGCATTTTGTTCAAATTTTGTAAAGCATTGAGGTCATTTCTATTGAAGGGGGAGGGGAATGTAACACCCCATTTTTGACCCCGTTTGCATTAATACATATGTTGTAAATAATCATGGTGAGGAGCTAAAGGCAAAGGCCCCACCATTGATTTAGTTATGTTATGTTTTAGATTGGAATGGTCACCATGGTATATTGAGACATACGACATATACTAAATTGTGACATCAGGTAAATGTGCATTTTAATTAATTAACCCAACCAGCTATGTTCACTACAACTAATTTGAGAAGGGGCATGATTCCAAAGGATAAGGAAGGGGAATGTTGAACATTGAGTCATGGTGGAAGAGCCATGTGTCACCACTCTCTTTTGGTCACCACCACCTTAGTTATTCCATTGTTAGTTGGGGGCAGGAATTGGCTGGCAGAAGACCACCACACTCACTCTCTCCACGAAGTGCCTTAGGGTAGCGGATGGTCTGTCCACTATGGGGATCGAGAGTCTGTTCATTTCCCTCATGTTGGGTGGAGTTAACAAGGTTCCACATACCATTTTTGGGGGTTCTCCTTCCCTCTCTCACGCTGATTTCTAGTTTGGGAGTTTTCTTCTCTCTTCATGCAGAAATATGGTTCTCCTCTACCTCACAGATTTGTTGGCCTACGGATCAATTCTTTCCTCTGTTCATGCAGAGTTTTGTGTATTTTTCCACCATTATCAGATTGCATAATGGTTCTGTTATTTCCATCGCTGAATCGTGGTTGTAATGGCATCAATAGTTCTGAGGGTTGACTGTTTGTCCATCATGCATAGTTGGGAGTTGTTCTTTCCCCATTTTATGCCTGTGCATTTTCTCCAGTGGTTGCATTGAGGATCGGGTGCTATGGGTTCATAGTCATTTGTGGGATGTTGTTTTCCCACATTTTACTTGGCTGTGTTTTCCCTTTTTGTGGTGGTATCGCTTGAAGAATTGCTGAGAGTTCCTATGCTCTGGTCGACTGTGTTTTTCCCCTGTAAAAGCTTGAATAGTTGTTTGGCTGCTTACATGCAGTGGTTTTGTCCTCAGACTGCATTGCACTGGTGAATGAGGGCTTGAGGTGCTTGATAAACTTGGTGGATTGATAAACACACAGACAGAGCTACTAAGTTGACTTTCTTCTTGACAACCCCTAAATAGCACTGGAAGGGAGATTAGGGTGTGAGGGACTGCATTGTAGAGAAGGGACTAATTTTCTTATGTTGGGTTTGTGTGGGTGTTCTTGAAGCCAGGTTGTCTCTAGTGTTGGTTTCTATAGCTCTTCAATGAGCTCACTAGCTTAGCATTTAGCCTTTCCTAGCTCCTAGATGACCCGATAAACCTAAATTTGTTGGCTTGGCTAATCCGTTCTTCGCCTGATAAACCCAACTATGTTGGCTTGGATGAACTGTGTACCCTTGTGATGTTTTTATCCTTGGCTATGTGTGAGCCTGCTAGTTCCTTATTCCTTGGGGAATCGTTCCTGGCTCAGGGGTGGCAACATTGCTGAGAGATTAAGGAGGATGTGGGCCTATGGTTGGGTGGAACATTACAATGACGTAGCTGGTTGTGGAACAAGTTCTCTATAAGATAAGTACTGTTGCTTGACTTGTATCTTCAATTATATTTAACACTGATGAATAATGATATACAGGTTAAATGTTGATCTATATATGCATGAATGCTAATTGATATGTTTTTCTTCTGTTGTGTGTATGAATGATTACGCTTCGTAAAAAAATTTATGTTTTAAGTATCATGCTTCAACAGTATATGTATGTATGTCCATGTTCATGGGGCTAGATGCCCGGATAATTTGATGTATGGTAGCATCCTCTTCGTTGGTCGAAGGGTCGGGGATGTTACAACTCCCCAACTTAAAGGAGATCTTTCTGGGTTTTACCTTGACAAATACATGCGCACCTACTTGGAATTCTTTCTAAGTTCTTTTAAGGTCTGCATGACTCTTTTGTCTGTCCTTTATAGATTTCAGATTGCGTTGTTCCTATTTCACTGTTATTTCCTATTATTTTAACAAGTTAGATCCTAACATCAACCTATCAACCAGGTTACTCCATGAAATGGGATTATTACATTTCCTACCATACAATAATTCAAAAGGACTAAGTTTTGCTGAAGCATGATAGTGATTATTATATGCAAACTCAACTAAGTGAAAATAATCTTCCCATTTTTTTGGATGATCGCCAACATACATCCTTAACATGTCTTCTAGAACTTGATTGACTCTTTTTGTTTATCCATCCGTTTGTAGATGAGAAGAAGTACTGAAATTTAATTTTGTATCTATTGATGTATTTGTAACTTTAGAATGCATTCACTTGTATATCTTATATTGTACCCCGATGTTCCTATCAGGAGAATCATTTGTATTTCATTGTACCTCAATGTTACTATCAGGAGACTCATTAATATAATAAATTCATGCAAAGTCAATGAGGTTAACCCTCTGTTGTAAGACATGGAAATAGTCCCCACAATTGAGTTGAAGTTAACCCTCCTTATTGATTGGGGGGGAAAGTCCCCATAGTTGAGGGGAACTAGGGTTATTATACTCTCTTAGAGATGTCGTCCCTGGTAAGTAATTGTCAAGTCAGAAATTGATATAAATAGAGAGTGAGCCTCTCTATTTGTTACACATGCTCACTCAACTAGGGCGCATGAGTGAGAGAGGAAGTGTTGGCACAAGTGAGAGAGATCAGCTGTCGGAGATCATCTTTATGTTTTTGGTTTTAATGTTTTCCACTGGTGCTCATTCTATCTCTAATGAAGTTGCATGGTTTTCTCCTTTATGGTTTCCCTGAGGAAAATTCTTTTTGTCTCTTGTCTCTTGTGATTATTGCTGTGCATGTTATTCTCTCAGATACGATCCTAATATCATATTGCTTAAATGATAAAAATATAACATGGTGTTGATCCTAGATTTGTTATCATTTTTAAAAATTAAATTACTCGTTTAAACATATGTTTTATTATCTTTTTATATATTTTATGTCACGCAGATCACTATTTAGCCCAGGTATGTATGAATTTAAGGTTTATATAAAATCCATTTATTATTATCATTTTATGATTTTATTAATTAAAATTGACATTATTAAAGAACATTTGATATATTAATTGTTTTGTATATTTGTTTGCAGGTTATATAATATTTTTGGGACAAATTAACAAAAAGCACGCATTCAACTTTCCATGCGCACAACACATCCAACTCATTACCTAGCTCGCTATGCGAAACTCGTTGATAATTTGCCAGGTATTAAAACGTGTTACTACAGACCACAGTCCTGAAGCACACCAGCAAACAAATATTTTGTTTGTCCTAGATCTACGCCCAACATATCCAGCTCATGGTCCAGCTTGCTAACTAGAATGCACATTGTTGAGAATTGATTTTAGGCATTAAAACATGGAAATTATGCAAATGACCTATTTTCCATGCATCTGGGTAATGAAACTCGCATTCTAGATGATCTGCTAGCTTGCAGTCTCCTTCGTCAACACCTCACCAACATACTACGCATTGGGTTGATGTATTAGCCCATGTTCTAGAAAAATTTCCTGTGTGCTCTCTTCTGCTCGCCACTAGTCCACTTGCTACAATAAGGAAGGAGCCATGTGCCACATTTGAGAACCATTTTCAATGGAGAAGGAGCCTGTGCATTATGATGTCCAATGAAGAGAACCAAACTCACGCTGAAGAAGGGAGGATGACTGTGCATTGGCCTATGATTTGTTAAATGTCATAATGATTGACTAAATTTAGAGAGTAGTTGACCACTAAAGGGTCGACTTGCTCATCTCTATAAACAACTATATATACCATCCTCTACATGAGAGATCAACCAGTTCATAGTTTTATCAGTTCATGTTTTGATTTGTTGTTCTTGAGCATATTGTGTTTTTGTTCCATCATTTGAATAAAGAGTTGTATGCTTTGTTGTTGATAAGTGCATTTGAGTAGAAGTTAGCCAGGCATCACCCCTGATTGCTGAGAGGGCCCCATGATCAACCAAAGGTTTCTTTCCTTTTCTTGTTTATTTATTTCATCTTTTCTGTTGTAGTTACTTTCATTTCTAGTTAGTTTTATTATTCAGTTGCTTCCTGTAATGCATTTTATTTCCAGAATTAAATAAGTAGATTGCACACATAGTTTGTTTTAATTTACTTTTAGTCATTTTATTTCTTGTTTACTGTTCAGTTTATTTACAAGAAGATAAAATAGACTGTTTTTTTATCAAGTTAAATAGATTCAGTTTTGTTTATTTCCTTTATGTTTCAAGTTTATGCAATTTGAATTTCAGTTTGTTTATTAACATGCAATGATTTCTTTATGTTTATCAATTTGTTTAAGTTCATTTCACTATTGAATTTGCTTAATAAGTAGGTTTATTTATTGTCTTTATGCATTATATTTACATTTATATGAATTGAACTGAAGATTAGATCATTTCGGTTAATTTCTATCATTTTAATTTTGTAGACTGTCATTTGGACAACCTGTTTAAACTATCATTCCACCACCCCCTTTAGACCTATCATTCAGTCTTCCATTCATCCCATAGTTTTGTTTTTATTGTTTTTAACGTGTTTTGAGATTGTTTTCAGTTCCATTTCTATAATGTTTGAAGTATGCTTTGACTAAGATAGTTAGATGATAATTTTATTTAACATTAAGGTTAAATTTAGAGTTTTTTAGGTTATTTATTAAATTCTTATCATTTTCTTTACTTTTTTCCATCTTGAATATGTTTTGAACTATGCTATGTTTTGTTTCTTAAATTTTTTTCTGATTTCTTTTTATGTATATTGTTTTCTGTTCATGCCTTTCCATTGATTTATCTATTTGCATATAAAATTCAGTATTATATGTGTTACCCTTAGTATGTTTGTAGGTTGTTCCTTTTTCATTGTGTGATTACTGAAAGAGACTTGTAGGACATAATTTAAAGACATTCCTATTAAGTTTTCTACTTGTTTATGGAGCATTTGCATGGGAATACACCGATATGAAGCGTATACACCTTGACACCTGTATTCACCATATTTATATGGATCCAATCATGTCACCTGTAAGGCAACCACAGAGGAGGATTAATCCTACTCTAACGGATATAGTGAAAGAAGAATTACAAAAACTCCTCACTGCTGGTTTCATCTATCCTATCTCTGATAGTAAATGGGCATCTCCTTTAGTATTAGTCCCAAATAAAGTCATAGGGAAATGGTGCATTTGTGTTGATTTTAGGGAGATAAACAAAGGAACACTTAAATACTACTTTCCTTTACCTTTTATTGATCAAGTATTAGATACTCTGTTAGGTAAACAATATTTTTCCTTTCTTGACGGATATAGTGGATACAACCAGATTTTAATAGCACTGGAAGATCAATACAAGACCACTTTTACATGCCCTTTGGGAACATATTCTTATCGAGTTTTCCCATTTGGCTTATGTAATGCACCTGCCAATTTTCAATGAGCAGTCTTAGGAATATTTTTTGACCTTATACATGACTATGTGGAGGTATACATGGATGATTTTACAGCCTATGGCAATAATTTTAAAGAAACCCTTGACAACCTCGACAAGGTCTTGATCCGATGTCAAGAAACGAATTTATCCCTTAGTCATGAAAAATGTAAAATGTTACTGATAGAAGGTATAGTTTTAGGGCACCATGTTTCCTCCCAAGGAATTAAGGTAGATCCTGTGAAAATCAAAGTAATTTTTGTCCTTCCCTCTCCTAAAACTCAGAAAGAGGTAATAATATTTCTTGGTCATTAAGGATATTACCGCTATTTTATTGAGAATTTCACTAATATAGCTGCACTGATGTTTAAATTGGTTATAAAGGACGTATAATTCCAGTGGAAAGAATCTTGTCAAAATGCTTTTGAAATTCTAAAAGCTAAAATATCGGTGGCACCAATACTCAAGGGTCCTGATTGGGCCCTCCCTTTTCATATATCCACTGATGCCTCTGATACGGCCATAGGAAGAGTCCTGGGCCAAAAAGAGGGACAAGCACCTTATGAAATTTATTTTATTAGTAAGAATTTGACTCCTATCTAACTTAATTACATTGTTACTAAAAAATATTTTTTTGTCAATAGTTTATTCTATTAATAAATTTCGCCATTACATTATAGGTTACGAAGTTTTTGTGCATACCGATCACTCCTCCATTAGATTACTAATGAATAAACCAATCACCAATGGTAGATTCACCCAATGGCTTATTTTATTCCACGAATTTAACATTACCATCATTGACTGACCCAGTAAAGAAAATCTAGTAGAAGATTTCATTTCCCATATTCAACATGAAGACGGTGCTAAACCAGTTGAGGACACTTTCCTTGATGAACATTTATTTGTTGTATCTGTTCAAACCCCTTGGTTTGCAGATATTGCCAATTATTTAGCAACTGGGAAAATACAAAAACATTTGCCTCGACATGAGAAGCATCGTATAATAGTTCAAAGTTCCAATTATTCTTAGGTTGATAATGATCACTTCTGCACTGGTCCAGATCTTATAAATTGACGATGCATGAGGGAGGATGAAATGACATACATCCTCCTTGCATGTCATGATGGACCATGTAGAAGACATTTTTCTGATAAGAGGATGACATACAAAGTATTACATTATGGTTATTATTAGCCAATCATTTTTAAGGATGCTGCCAAATATGTCAAAGGATGTGATAGTTTCCAAAGAATGGGTAGACCTACATCACACCTACAACTTGCGTCATCTGGTCAAAATCCCCTACAACCCCAAGTCATGATTGAACCCTTTCTGAAATGGGCTCTTGATTTTGTAGGACCAATTTCTCCCATTTCTCGTAAAAATAAATATATCCAAGTTTGCACGGACTATGTCACCAAATGGGTAGAATCTAAAGCTTTGTTTAGAGCTATAGAGAAATCAATGGTAGAATTCATATATGAAGAAATATTCACCTGATTTGGTGTACCTAGAGAAATTGTTACAGATGAAGGTACTTAATTTACTTCTAAATTAATGAAAGAACTTACTATGAAATATGGCATCTGACATTGCAAATATTCACCTTATGACCTTCAGGCTAATGGTCAGGTAGAATCAACTAATAAATTATTAGAAGCCATTTTAACTAAAACCATTCACTTACATCATAAGTATTGGGTAGATAGACTCCCAGAGGATTTATGGGCCTATAAGATAACATGGAGAAAGAATACCGGACATACCCCCTATGAGTTAGTGTATGGAAAACATGTCCTTTTGCCTATTAAATTTCAAGTTAAAACCTTTTGTATGGTAGCACAATTAGGCTTGAATTTGGATGAACCACATAAACAATGAGTATTGCAGATTAATGAGTTAGAAGAGATTAGGCAAGATGTACTCCAAAGAACCATGCTAATACAGAATCAATGAAAGACATGGCATGATAAATTTATCAATCAAAAGTAGTTTAGTACTGGAGATTGGGCACTACTATTCAACTCACAGTTTAAAAATTTTAAAGGAAAATTAACTACCCGTTGGATGGGCCCATACGAAGTAGTTACATATTTTGACAATGGGTCAGTAAAATTAAAGCAATTGATGGCTCACAAGTTTCCTTTGTAATAAATTGACATAGACTTATACTTTATCATCAATCTACATATAAACATGATTTTATACAAAATGTTTTGCAGCAAAATGAAATGGAATTAGTTGAATGGGAATCTATTCCTCCTCCTCCTGACCCTTGAAAATTATTTTGGGTTATTATCACTTGTATATATGTAAATATGTGTGTTCTTTGAATAAATAAGATTCATTTCTAATAGATTGTTTACAAGGGACTTTTTTTCTTAAATTATATATGTCTTCATGAATAAATTGAATCATCTAACAAGTGGTTTTGCAGTTTGATTACAAATACATTATCTCTAAAAGCAGCTGATGGAGTATTACTTGGAAAAGGAAAGTATGTTAAAACACTCATCAGGTATCTTAACCTTTCTTGGGGTACTTTTGAAACTCATAGCTTATAGTGAAAATTAAAAAAATCATCATCCTCTGTATATCATACTTAACTAGCTCTTCTATGATTCATATGGTTTTTGGTATTTTTATTAAGACATGTATATTTCTAATTTTCTCTTTTGAACAGTTGCTTGACAGAGCTACTTTCATTATCATATTTTTCACAACCTTATATTACACCTATGGATTACTATTTTATCTTATGCTCGTTATCAAAACTTGTCTCTCATATATTTTGGTGATAATTCGAGAGTAAGTGGAATTTTTTGTCTGTGGGGAACATTATTTTTTATGAAGAAGAAGGACTGTAAGGTTAAAGAACAACTTTAAGTTATTCTCTTTTGACATGATATATGGTTATGGCCATTATAAAATTACTTATAAGTTTAGCAGGAATTAACAATCTCTAGCACCAATCAACTTCCATATATTTAATATCATTATACAAGGAAAACCTGCCGGGGTATTAAATAGGCTTGCTGGCAGCGGGTCAATGCTGAGTAAAAAATAAAAACATAGAAGCTTGATAAATGCAAGTAAACTCATCGGGGTATTGAATAGGCTTGCTGGAAACTGGACTATGCTTGCATGCTACCAAGGTAAACTAGTCGGGGTATTGAACAACCCTGCTGGAAGCGGGGCAATACTTGGTAAAAGAGATCTCGTTAATGCACTACTATGCACATAGTTCATAAAACAATGATAATATAAAGAATTCTTTTTAGAATTTATGAATAAACATGTCATGACCAATTGTTTAACATGTTGTTTGAGAATGACTGTGCATTGGGTTTGACCCTGGCCATCTAATTCAACATATACCTAGGATGTCATTATCCTAGAAATGGGACCCATGGCTATAAATCTCACATACTCCATGGTAAACTTAAATATTTTGTGATGACAAGATATATTTAAAACAAGGAATAGATGACTAGATTTTTCCTATGGAATTATTTTGATTACATTATTATCATTCAAGTGGTATTTCTAAGCACTGCTATATTTTTCATGAATATACATATATGAATAATTTCCATTTACTAGTTAGTTGTTTTTCTTTTTCTTACAAAATAATAAACAGCATAATAGAACTCTTTAATTTTATTTTTTGGAACAATCAATTCTTCTCTCTTCTATGGCTTGAGGACATGCCATATCTTTGGTTTTGGGGGAAGGATTGGGAAAAATTAGATTGTTTTTACTTTTCATTATTTATGATAGGTCTATTTATCTCTGACAAATGATAAGTGTTTTCAAGATAATATAAGTAATGGAACTTAATTATAGCCTGAAGCATATTTTTACAGCAAAATCAATATGAAGAATCGAATGAATCTCCGAATGAAATACCAAATGATGATCTAAATAAAAACATTATTGCACTTATAAATAAAATTTGCTAACCAATTTTGGTTTTTGGAAAATTATTTTTACCTTCATGTGGATGCTTAGAAATTCTTCTTATCATTTCATTATTGATAATCCTATCCTTTTACCCAATCATTCATGTAAATTATTAAATGATCAATTTTCTTGATTATAAATGCAATTTATACTTTTCATGTCATATGTTCAACCTGTCCAAAGTTTTAAATTGGACATGGTTGAATTAATTTTAAACCTTATGAACTTACTCACTTATGTATATGCCCGTTGTTGGTTCACATCTCAAAATTCGCTATGACAGTGTGATCTGTTATCTTTGTTTTTTATCAGTGGGTCCTGGCATTTCTCTAGTTTAGGGGAATGTTGATCCTAGATTTGTTATCATTTTTTACAACTAAATTACTCATTTAAACATCTGTTTTATTATCTTTTTGTATATTTTATCTCACGCAGAACACTATTCAGCCCAGGTATGTATGAATTTAAGGTTTATATAAAATCCATTTATTACTATCCTTTTATGATTTTATTAATTAAAATTGACATTATTGAAGCACATTTGCTATATTAATTGATTTGTATATTTGTTTGCAGGTTATATAATATTTTTGGGACAAATTAACAACAACCACGCATTCAACTTTCCATGTGCATGGCATGCCCAACTCCTTATCCAGCTTGCTGTGAAAAAATTGTTGGTATTTTTCCAGGTGTTAAAACATGTTACTACAGACCATAGTCCTAAAGAGCACTAGCAAACAAATATTTTGTTTGTCCTAGATCTGGGCCCAACATATCCAGCTCACGGTCCAGCTTTCCATCTAGATCGCTAACCAGACTGTGCACTGTTGAGAATTTATTTCAGGCATTAAAATGTGAAACAATTCTTCAAACGACCTACTATCCATGCGTTTTGGTAATGAAGCTCACATTCTAGATGATCCCCTAGCATCTAGGCTCCTTTGTTGATGCCTCATCAACAGACCATGCATTGGGTTGATGTATTAGCCTGTGTTTTAGAAATTTGTCCCATGCGGTCTCCTTTGCTTTCCACCAGTCCACTTTCTCTAATAAGGAAATACCAATGCACCACATATGAGAACCGTTTGCAACAGAGAAGGAGCCTGTGCGTTATACTGTCCAATGAAGAGAACCAGACTCGCGTTGAAGAAGGGAGGATGACTGTGTGTTCTGTTGAAATATTGTAACTTCAAAGAATATTCTATATGTATCTTTTTGTGATCCCCGATGGACCTACCGGAGAACCACTTGTATTACATTGTACCCAGATGATCCTAATCGAAAGAACTAAAAAGATTCATGAGGTAGTCCCCTCTAATTGTAAAGGTGGGTCATCAGCACCCCAGTGTGGTTACTTGAGCCTACATGATTTAACTCGAGCCTACATGTCGAATGAGTTAACTTAAGTGAATGGATGAATATAAATAGAGGTGTAGTGCTCCTCATTTGAGACACACACACTCTCACTTGTGTAGCGCATTAGTGGAGAAGAGAAGAGTAGCTGGAGAAGGAGGAGGATCAGGATTTGATCTCCTTGTTGGTTTTACCTTTTATCTTTTTGGGGAATGTATATTGAGGGAGATTTTGTTGGGTTTTTCCCTTTAGGGTTTTCCCAGGATAAATATTTGTGTTCCTTTTGTATGGTTGTGCTTGTATATCTTTTAGTGATCATGTTTATATGTTTTTGTTATGAATTCGAAATGAAATACTAATGATCTAGCTTAGCATATGAAAAATTTAACATGGTATCAGAGCCACCCTAAAAGAAGACATTGTGTAGCTACAGAAGCTAGGGATTCTTAATTTCTGGGTCTCTATCCACAATCTATCAGCAAGAGAAGGTTAGAATGACTCTCCATTGAAGGGCACATCTTTCTGTCGAAGTGGAATTCGATTTCGAGCATTTTCAGTTTTGGTGTGGAAAATTAGGGCTTTCTACATAAGAGGAATTTTTGAGTGAGCCTGGCATAGGATTTTTCTCCTCATCAAAATTGAATTTTAAAGACCTGGATCAAGAAATTTGGTTGGGTGAAACTCCGAGAAAGTCAAACCCTAGTTTGACCTCGAGCTAGAAAAACCCTAAATACTAAAACTACTAAGTTTTATTAATTTCGCTATATTCAGAGATTGGTGAAGGCGCAAGAGTTGAAAATTGCAGAGGCCATAGAAGCGATCCTAATGTACACTATATCCAAAATTCAGCCTTAGATACGTTATACTCTGGGAGATATGATCCCTCCAAGTTAGGGATCCAGCCTCTTCTAGAATTCATCCCTAAATAGGACACTTGGGGAAAATTGATATATATTGGGATACAGAAGTCCAAATAAAATTCTTAAATATGTTCTAGAAATAGAACAGACTTTAATTTGTATGATATGAATATTAGACTCAGAAGATGAACCAATGACATATGGCATGCCTTACAACTTCGTTGTTTTGAACAGTCCTGTAACATGTCACCTTGGGAAAAGGATCATAAATCCCAATTGGTGAACAAAATTCTTATGAAACATATGGTTTTGGATTAGGGACATGCAAGGCTACCTCAGTGTGAAATTTTAGACATAGAGGAGCATTAATTTCAGAGATATCATAGAGATAGTGACAAGCATTTCTGCAGAAGAAATTGGAAAAATAGGGCTTCCTGTTTCGGGAGCTTCCCTCCATTGTTTTCAGAAAATGAGTACATTGGACAGCTCCATTTGAAGAGATATATCTTTCTATCCAGTCATATCTAAAATATTCCAAGTTTTGAAAATTAGGGTTTCTCTGACAAACCCTATATCAGCTAGCTCTGGAAGCGGGACGAACACCTCAAATCGATAAGATCTAATCTTTTTCTATTTGCATTTGAGGTTCTCATTTCAAAGTGATCTATCACATCAACTTGATGATAAGCTTGGTAAAGTTTACAACTTCCAAGCATTGAAGTATTTTATCTCTCTGAAGAAAATGAATTGGACACCTACATGAGTAGAGAGGTTCCAATTCCATACAAAGATGAGGCTCAAAGCCTTACACAAGAAGAACTTGATCAAGGCCAAAAAGATTATTGTTGATTCAATAACGGATCAACTTGTACCACAAGTGTCTTCCCTAAAGACACCAAAGATGTTTGATTCCTTGATCAAGCTATTTGAAGATAAGAACTTAAATCAGAAGATGGATTTGAGAAAACAGTTGAAGAATGTGAAGATCTAGAATGTAGAACAACTTGAAGCGGTAGAAGAAGAAGTGAAGAATGTAGAAGTGGTGATAGCCACCTTGAATGGCCTCCTAGGATCATGGGATTCATTCATGCAAATAATGTATTCCAGAAGGAATTAATTTCTTTCAACTTGACTCATAAGAAGAGAAGAAGAATATGGGAGCAATTGAAGATCAAGCTCTCACCATTCAAAGAAGATCCCTCAAGCGATGAGGAATATGAAGAACTCAATTCTTAAAGAACCTCTTATTCATCTTATCATTTGGATAAGAAATGATGAGTTCATGAATGAAGAAGATGATAAAGTAGAATGAACAATATGGAGTCTACCCACAAAACAAATAAAAGATAAGTATTCAATTGTCATTTCATGATATTGTTTTTTTATACATTTGATTATATTCAGTTGAAGTGTTATGCATGATAGATTGTTTGCATTAATGACTGTATACTACTAATATGCATGTGATGGGTAAGTAGGCCATGGTGCTATACAAATCTCCATTGCTACTTATCAAACCTCCTTGCTGACATATTGGATTAGTGCACAATCTCAATTATGTCACGGTAGATATGGAAGGCATCTAGAAAGTTTATGTGAGATATGGATGAATGTTGTTTTGACTAAACAATTGCATGATGCATAAGAATTTTTCATTATGCATATGTTTTATGAAATAGTTCTAACCATGCAACTGGTGCATTTGAATTGTAGGAAAGGTCCTATACAACCTCCTACAAGAAAAGAAGGATGAGACTTGTTCCGAAGAACAAGTGATGACAATTCAAGATTCACTCCAATAAACGTGAATCTGAAGCTCCCAGGGTCAGAGAGACCATGACGGAAGAAAGAGCTTCAGAGAGTGGTAGATCCACCTTGAAGGATGAAGACCACCATCGGTATAAGAGATAACTCAAGATGAAGAAAAGAATGCTATGAAAGAAGCTATGATCAAAGAAAAATAGTTGATCATGGGGAATGATGTATACGATATGATGGATCTACAAGAACAAGTATACAAAGCAAGGTTTGTGATTTTCCCTAGAAAGAATAGACTATGACATGACATACTCTATTGACCAGTATATATCAAGCATAGAACCACCTGTACATAATGAAGAGGGAAGATGATACTCCACTTCAGGGGGAGTCACTATAGAAAATTATATCTGAGTTCGACATGGTACAACATGATGGATAGCTTTGTGATGGATCGAGACTTTACCAAGAGTAAAGTGGCTTCCAACCTTCAAGGTTGAATGTAGAAGACTAGGATATGTTTATGACCTAAGAAGACAAACTCATAGAAGATGTTATGATACTAGAATGATGTTTGGGATATAGTACTCAAACTAGAAAGCAAGAATGTGGTATTTTCCAAATGGATTTGCAAGATAAGATATGTTGCTGATAGAAGTAAGGTAAGACTTGTGGCTAGAGGTTTCTATCAGAAAGAGGGAATTAATTCTGAAGAGACACTTACTCCAGGAAGTAAGGTACACTTCCTTCAAAACTATCATGGTAGTTTCTTCCATGATGAAGTAAAGACAAGCCTTCCTTAATGGTATGATTGAGGAAGATTTTTACATTGAATAGTCACAAGGATTTGAAGTTGAATATAGATGGAATCAAGTATGCAAGTTGAAGAAGGCCCTCTATGGCCTGAAGCAAGCTCCTAGAGCTTGGTATGGAAGAATAGATAGTTTGCTAATGAGCATGGGATTTGCCAAGCGTAAAGTCGATCCTAAACTTTCCTACAAGGTTGTAGAAGATGTACTCGTCATTCTATTACTATATTTGGATGACTTATTCTTGACAGGGAATGAGAAACAGATCATGGAAAGAAAGAAGAAACTAGCAAAAGAATTTGAGATGAAAGACCTTGGGTTAATGCATTATTTCCTAGGTCTGGAAGTATGGAAAAGTTCAGAAGGAATCTTTCTCAACCAGGGAAAGTATGTGGTAGAGATATTGAAGAGATTCAATATGTTGGAATGCAAAGTCATGGCCACACCCATGGACTCCAACCTGAAGTTGTTAGCTGATGACTCATTAGATTTAGTGGATGTGACTCACTACACACAAATCATTGGGTCATTGATGTACTTAACAAATACCAGACCAGACATTTGTTTTGCTGTGAAAACCGCAAGACAATATCTTGTTCTACCAAGATGGGTTCACCTAGTAGCTGCAAAACATGTGATGAGATATCTGAAAGGGACTATCATGGCTTTGGTATATACTATGATGGTAGCCATGAGTATAGATTATATGGCTACACAGATGCAGATTGGTCTGGAAGTATCTCAGATAGGAAAAGCACATTAGGTAGATGCTTTTGTTTGAGGTCTGCTATGAGTTCATGGTTTAGCAGGAAACAGTCCAGTGTTTCTCTTAGCACGGTTGAAGCAAAATACATAGCAAATTGCTCTACTAAGTTGTGAATCCATATGGCTTCAGAAGATGATATTAGGTCTCTTTGACCTGAAGATGGACACTACAATGATTCTATGTCATAACCATAGTTGTGATGACAAATAAACCTGTGTTCCGATGTAACACGTAGAAATCCGGTATTTCTACATACAAGATAAGATGCAGATGATGATACTATAGATGTAGATTATGGTGATTCAGTATTTCTATACTGAATATAGAGATGATGATGTTACAGTATTCCCATACTAAGGATATAGATGATGATGATTTCAATATTCCCATACTGAAGATATAGATGATGACGATTTCAGTGTTCCCATACTGAAGATATAGATGATATTTCAGTATTTACATACTGTAGATACAAATGATGGTGATTCTGTATTTCTATACTGAATATAGAGACGATGATGCTTTCAGTATTTCTATACTAAAGATATAGATGATGATGCTTTCAGTATTCACATACTAGAGATACAGATGGTGATAGTTCAGTATTCACATACTGAAGATGTAGATGATGATGGTTTGGATGATGATGTACTGACAAAGCCTTTGCCTCGAGTAGAGTTAGAACACTTTCAATACAAGCTTGGTGTTGTTCAGAAAGACATTCCTTGAAAGGGGGAGTAGTGATGTTGCGGTGGGATTGTATCATCCCTAGGAATTTTCCCTAAAGTGATCCGGAGACCTTGGTCCTCGAGAATGAAGAGAGATTGTATCATCCTAGGACATCTATCCATAATAGATCCAGTGACCTCAGTCCTCGAGAATGTCATGGGATTGTATCATCCCTAGGTACTTGCCCTAAAGTGATCCGGAGACCTCGGTCTTCAAGAATGAAGAGGGATTATATCATCCTGGGACATCTGTCCATAATAGATCTGGTGACCTTGTTCCTTGAGAACGTGGCAAGATTGTATCATCCCTGGGCACTTGCCCTAAAGTGATCCATAGAACTCAGTCTTTGAGAATGAAGAGGGATTGCATCATCCTGGGACATCTGTCCATAATAGATTCGGTGACGTCGGTCCTCCAGAATGTGGTAGGATTGCATCATCCTTGGACATCATCCTAAAATGATAGGGACTGAGTCTCCCTTAAGAAATCCAGTGCCTTTGGTCCTCGAGAATGTGGCAGGATTGCATCATCCTTGGACATAGTCCTAAAGTGATAGGGATTGATTCTCCCGTAATCAATCCGGTGGCTTCATTCCTTGAGAATGTGGTAGGATTGCATCATCCTTGGACATAGTCCTAAAGTGATAGGGATTGATTCTCCTGTAATAAATCCAGTGGCTTTGGTCCTCAAGAATGTGGTAGGATTGCATCATCCCTGGACATAGTCCTAAAGTGATAGGCATTGATTCTCCCATAATCAATCCAATGGCTTCAGTCCTCTAGAATGTGATAGGATTGCATCGTCCTTGGACTTAGTCCTAAAGTGATAGGGACTGATTCTCCTGTAACCAATGCGGTAACTTCGGTTGTCGAGAATGTGGTGGGATTGTATCAAAGTGCTAAAGATGTTGTCGATCGAAAGGTCAAAAATGCTGAAGATGTTGTTGCTGATCGAACAGTTAAAGTGCCGAAGATGTTGCTGATCGAAAGGTCCAAGTGCTGAAGATGCCGTTGCTGATTGAAAGATCAAAATGCTGAAGATGTTGCTGATCAAAGCAGTCAAAGAATTAATGATAATGAGGACTAAAGATTGAAGATGAAGACTACATGATGCTGAAAATATTTCAATGATTTATAGATGTGTTACCCTACTGATGTTGATGATGTCCCCTATCTCTACTCTTGTTGTTGTTGAATACCCTTCTCGTTAAGGGGGAGTGTTGAAATATTGTAACTTCAAAGAATATTCTATATGTATCTTTTTGTGGTCCCCGATGGTTCTACTGGGAGAACCACTTGTATTACATTGTACCCCGATGCTCCTAATCAGAAGAACTAAGAAGATTCATGAGGTAGTCCCCTCTAATTGTAAAGGTGGGTCATCAACACTCCAGTGTGGTTACTTGAGCCTACATGATTTAACTCGAGCCTACATGTTGAATGAGTTAAATTAAGTGAATAGATGAATATAAATAGAGGTGTAGTGCTCCTCATTTGAGACACACACACTCTCACTTGTGTAGCGCATTAGTGGAGAAGAGAAGAGTAGCTGGAGAAGGAGGAGGATCAGGATTTGATCTCCTTGTTGGTTTTACCTTTTATCTTTTTGGGGCATCTATATTGAGGAAGCTTTTGCTGGGTTTTTCCCTTTAAGGTTTTCCCTGGATAAACCTTTGTGTTCCTTTCATATGGTTGTGCTTGTCTATATTTCAGTGATCCTGTTTATATTCTTTTGTTATGAATTCGAAATGAAATACTAATGATCTAGCTTAGCATATGAAAAATTTAACATGTTGACCTGTGATTTGTTAAATTTCATAATGATCGACTAAATTTAGAGAGCAGTTGACCACTAAAGGGTCGACTTGCTCATCTCTATAAACAACTATATATACCAGCCTCTGCGTGAGAGCTCATCTAGTTCACAGTTTTATCAGTTCATGCTTTGATTTGTTGTTCTTGAGCACATTATATTTCTGTTCCATCGTTTGAATAAAGAGCTATATGCTTTTCTATTGACAAATGCGTTTGAGTAGAAGATAGCTAGGCATCACCCCTGATTACTGAGAGGGCGCCTCATCAACCAGAGGTTTCTTTCCTTTTCTTGTTTATTTCTTTCATCTTTTCTGTTGTAGTTAGTTTCATTTCCAGTTATTTTTATTATTTTATTTGCTTCATGTAATGCATTTTATTTCCATAATTAAATAAATAGATTGTGCAAATATTTTTTTTTAATTACTTTCAGTCATTTTATTTTCGGTTTACTTTTCAGTTTATTTACAAGCAGATAGAATAGACTGCTTTTTGATCAAGTTAAATAGATTCAGTTTTGTTTATTTCCTTTCTCTTCCAAGTTTATGCAATTTGAATTTTAGTTTGTTGATTAACATGCAATGATTTCTTTATTTTTATGAATTTTTTTAAGTTCATTTCACTATTCAATTTGCTTAATAAGTAGGTTTACTTATTGTCTTTAAGCATTAGATTTACATCTGCACGAATTCAGCTGAAGATTAGATCATTTAGGTTAATTTCTATCATTTTAACTGTGCAGACTGTCATTCGGACATCCTGTTTAAACTGTCATTTAGCCATCCCTTTTAGACCTATCATTTAGTCTGTCATTCAACCCATAGTTTCTTTTTTAGTGTTTTTAATGTGTTTTGAGATTGTTTTTAGTTCTGTTTCTTTAATGTTTGAAGTATGCTTTGACTGAGATAGTTAGATGATAATTTTATTTAACATTAAAGTTAAAGTTAGAGTGTTTTAGGTTATTTATTAAAGTCTTATCATTTTTTTTACTTCTTTTCACCTTGAACATGTTTTGAACTGCATTATGTTTTGTTTCTGATTCCTTTTACTGGTATATTGTTTTGTGTTCATGCCTTTGGATCGATTTATCCATTTGCATATAAAATTCAGTATTATATGTGTTACCGTTAGTATGTTTTTAGGTTGTTCATTTTTCATTGTGTGATTATTGAAAGAGATTTGTAGGACAGAATTCAAAGACATTCCTATTAAGTTTTCTACTTGTTTCTTTCTATTTAATTTTTTTTATTAATTTTTCTACTTGTTTCTTTTTATTTAATTTAATTTATTAAGTTTTCTACTTTCTTATTTTATTAATTTTTCTACTTGATTATTAATTAGGTTTTCCTTGCATCTTAGTTTCCAATTTAGAGAGTAGTTGTTAATAGTATCTTCTTTAGTTTAAAGTTATTTATTTATAGAATAAATTACCAATTATTTAGTTTAATATTTTGTTCCAGTTTAATTACCGCAATACTTGAATTCTTAGGAGTTTGACTCGGTTTTTCATTTTGAAATATCTTTTGATATTTTGTTTGTTAAAATATGTCGACAATACCATAGGAACCCCTCTACCTTGACATATATTTTGTGTAAACTCTAAGGCTACCAACCCTGGTCAATAATTAAATAATAGTTGAATTAATCTAGACATTATAACACCGAACACATGGTATGAGAGCTAACCTGAGAGGAAGACATTATGCACCTGCAGAAGCTAGGAATTATTACTTTTTGGGTTTCTCTCCACAATTTATTAGAAAAAGGAGGCTAGGATAACTCTCCATTGAAGGGCACATCTTTCTGTTGAAGAAGAATTTGATTTCGGGCATTTTCAGTTTTTGCTGCAGGAAATTAGGGATTTTTACAGAAGATGAATTTTTGAGTGATCTTAGCATAGGATGGCTCTCCTCATCGAAATAAAAGTTTAGAGACCAAGATTGATATTTTTGGCTAGGTAAAACTGTGGGAAATTCAAACCCTAGTTTGACCTTGGGCCTAAAAACCCTAAAATACTAAAACTAGTAGTTTTGGTAGATTCTCTTTATATCGGGATTGAAGAATGCTCAGGAGCCAAAATTTTCACAAGATAAAGATAAAATCATGTTGTACCCTATGTAAAAAATTTATCCTCAAAGTTGCTACATTCTGGGAGATATGATTCCTCCAAATTAGGGTTCCAGCCTCTTCCAGGATTCATCCCTAAACATGACACCTAGGAAAAATTTCTATATCTTAGGATAAGAAGGTCTAAATGGAATTTCAAAAGATGTTATAGATAGGGAATGGCCTATAATTTATGTGGTAAAATCTTTATACCCCCAAGGTGAAACAATGATATGTGGAAGTCCATACAAGTTCTCTATGTTGAACAGTATTGAAACATTAGAGGAAATTTGCGGTCTAAAATGGGCCTTATAAGAAAATGTGCCAAAATAAGTTTTTGTGAGTTAGAAATAAAGAAACAATAGAATTTAAATAAAATAAGTCAACCATAATGGTTGAATTAACATATTTGTCATTAAAAAAAACTACATTTTTTGTTCGTATTTTCGACCTATCTTATTGTGTTTTTACTCAAATTTCGATCGGGAGAGCTCGTTGGATGCGGAATTTGATTCTGCATCCAACGATTACCCACACTACATACTTTTGATAGACCTTGCTACCCCAAAAACAAGAAATACCTGAAAAAATGTGATGATGATGTCATCATCACGTTTTTTCAAGTATTTCTTGTTTTTGGGGTCATCATCACGTTTTTTCAGGTATTTGTTGTTTTTGGGGTAGCGAATTCCATCAAAAGTATGTAGTGTGGGTACTCGTTGGATGTGGAATCAAATTCTACATCCAACGAGCTCTCCCGATCGAAATTTGAGTAAAAACACAATGAGATATGTTGAAAATACGAACACAAAAAGTAGTTTTTTTCTTTCTTCCTCCAAAATTAATCAATATTATTTTATTATTTTAACTATTATTTTATTATTTTCCATAGGAGTCCCATTTTAGACCCCAAAATTTCTCTAATGGAAGTCACCTTGGGAAAAATCTCATAAGTCCCAATTGGTGAAACCAATTCTCATAAAAAATGTGGTTTTTGAAATAGGATAGACAAGGTTACCTCAGTATGAAATTTTAGACACAGAGGAGTAGTATGTTTGAATATACTGTAGAAACAGTATTAGGCATTTCTGCAGAAGAAATTGGAAAACTACGAGTTCTTGTTCTGGGAGCTTCCCTCCACTGTTCTCAGAAAATGAGTACATTGGAAAATTTGCCTTGAAGAGGTATATCTTTATATCTAATCAGATCTAAAAGATTCCATGTTTTGAAAATTAGGGTTTCTCTGACAAACCCTAGATCAACCAGCTATGGAACTAGTACGAACACCTCAAATCAGTAAGATCTAATCTTGTGCTATTTACAGTTGAGGTTCTCATTTCAAGATGACTAATCACACCATCCTGATGACAATCTTAGAGAAGCTAAAAAATTATGAGCATGGAAGTATAGGATTTTGTTGGTTCTTGAAGAAAATGAATTGGACACCTACATAAGTAGAGAGGTTCTAGTTCCAGAGGAAGATAAGGCTAAAGACTTACACAAGAAGATCTTGGTCAAGGCCAAGAGGATTATTGTTGATTCCATCACCTTAATACACCTAAGGATATTGTATTCCTTGACCAAGTTATTTGAAGAAAATAATATAAATCGAATAAAGTGTAGGAACTCCATGATCCTTCAAGAAATTGACTTGGATCAATATTTGAATAAGAAAGGTCTAGGAAAAAGAGGGAGATCAGGATAAGGATAGAGCCATGAGAATCATTACATATTCTATTAAAGATAATCTCATCCCTCATGTGTCATCCCTAAAGACACCAAAAGGAAGTGTTCAATTCTATGCTGAAGTAGTCGAAGAATAATAAGATACTATTATAACCACCTTGAATGGCCTCCCAGGATCATGTGATTCATTGATTCAAGGAATGTGTGCCAGAAGGAAGTGATTACTTTCAACAGACTCTAGGAAGAGTGCACACAAGAAAAAGCTTGACTCATAATAAGATAAAGAGAAGATGTGAGCAACTGAATATCTAACAAAGATCCCTCAAGCGATGAGGAATATGAAGGACTAAATTATTGAAGAACCTCTTATCCATATTAACATTTGGATAAGAAATGATGTTGTTATGAATCAAGATGATGATTAAGTTGAAGGATCAAGAATGAGTGTACCCATGAAATGAATAAATATAAATATTCAATTGTCATTTCATGATATTATTTTGTTATGCATTTGTTTATATTTAGTTGATGTGTTATGCATGATAGAATGTTTGCATAAATGACAGTATACTACTAATATGCATGTGATGGGTAAGTAGCTCATGGTGCTGTACAAATCTCCATTGCTACTTATCTAGAATGAAACCTCTTTCCTGACATATTTGATTAGTGCACATGTTTTCCTGGTAGAGATGAAAGGACTCTAGAAAGTTTCTGTAAGATATGGATGAATGTTGTATTGGATAAAATTGTTGCATGATTATATCTTGATGAAAAATATTTTTTCATTATGAATATACCTTATGAAATGTTTCTAACCATACAACTAATGCATTTGACTTGTAGGAAAGATTGCATATAATCACCTACAAAAGAAAGATGAGACTTGTTCCAAAGAACAAGTGACGATAGTTCAAGAAAGAATCCAAGATGAAGAATAATATGACGATACTTTCAAAGAAATAAAGAGACCTTAGAGACACTCTAGTTATGTGACACTGTTGAGCGACATCGTTGATGTAGAGCCTTCCAGCTATGAAGAAGTAGCCAAGATGAAAGGGAAGGAGGATACCATTTCAAGAAGGATGATGTTTAGGATGCAGTATCAAGACCCGAAGAGAAGTATATGAGTACAAGGAAATATTTGTAGCACAAGGATTCTCACGGAAAGAAGGAATAGACTATGAAGAGGCATTTGTAGCCAGTGGAAGTTAAGATACATGATAGGAAAACTCATGTGTGCAAATTAAAGAAGGCCTTGTACGAGCTCAGAAGACACCCATGGGATAACACATACATGAGGAGCTTGAAGATAAACTAGAGTGATGAAGATATTAACCTTTTATAAGAGGTTGAAGATGAAAGCCTATAGAGGATTAAAAGCTCACAGATGGGTGCAAGAATAAATTTTGGAAAGGTTCAAGAAAGAGGACCTTGGTATCCAATGATCCTAGATGGATACATAGAATATTCGTAGCAGAGGAAGCTACTTGTAAATCCAGTACATAATATAGAGTATGATAGGAAGAGGGAGAATGATGCTCCACTTCAGAGGGAGTGACTCCAGAAGATCCTGAGGTTCGACATGGTAGGACAGGATGGAAAACTTACTGATGGATCTATGCTTTACCGAAAGTAAAGCATATTCCAACCTTTGCTTCAAGGTTGAAGGAGGAAGACTAGTGATGCTCCTGTTATATGTCGATGACTTGTCCCTGGCTGAAAAGAGGAACTCATTAAAGTTGCAAGAAGGGGACTTGCTGTCAAGTTTGAGATGAAGGACTTGGATATGATGCACTACTTTCTAGGCATGGAGGTGTGGTAGAATGAATATCCCTTGGATAAGGGAAGTATGCAGTGGAGATCCTAAAGAGGTTTAGGATGATAAAATGTAAGGCCATGACTACACCTATGGCATCAAACCTGAAGCTATTGAGTGATGCTTCATTAGAGATGATTGATGCCATGATGTATCATCATGTGATTTGTTCCTTGATGCACCTGACGTATATGAGACCAAATATTTGCTTTGTTGTGAGCACATGGAGCCAGTTCCTAATGGATCCTAGACATGTTCACCTGATTACTGCAAAGCATATTCTGAGGTACCTGAAGGGTACAATTGATTATGGGTTCAAGTATGAGGCGGATCAGAATATTAACCTGGAAGGTTATGTTGATTCATATGTGGCAGGCAGTGCCATTGATAGGAAGAGCACTTCAAGGTGATGCTTCAATATCAGATCAAGTGTGATCTCTTGGATTAGCAGGAAGCAATCTTGTGTGGCACTAAGTACAGCCAAAGTAGAGTATGTCATAGCTTGTTCAACTAGTTGTGAGGTAGTGTCGTTGAGGAAGCTACTATCTGATTTGTTTTATCTCGAGTTGGATGCTACTTGTATATATTCAGACAACCAGAGTTGTGTGAAATTGTTAAGAACCCGATGTTCCATGACAAATCAAAACATATCGAGATCAGATATCACTATATTAGGGATATGGTTTAGAGAGGAGCAGTGAAGCTCCAGTATGTTGCGACAGATGAGCAGATAAATGATGCATTGACCAAGCCATTAGCTAGAGTGGAGTTTGAGTACTTCAGGGAGAATCTTGGTGTTCTCAAGATCGAGGTTCCCTCCAAGGGGAGGTGATGAGTACAATATCCTTTCTAAAATGGTAGGATTGGTTCCTTCTATGGTCAGATATAAATGCAGGAGCCTTTCTGACATGGTGGCAGGCTGGGCCTCCCATGGTCAGATGTAAGTGCAGAGCCTTTCTGACATGGTGGAAGGTTGGGCCTCCCATGGTAAGATGTAAGTGCAAAATCTTTCTAACATGGTGGCAATCTGGTCCTGTCATGGTTAGATGTAAGTGTAGATCCTTTCTAACTAGATCAGATTTAAGTGCAGATCCTTTCTAACTGGGTCAAATGTAAGTGTAGAGCCTTTTTGAGATGGTGCAAGGCTGGGCCTCCCATGGTCAGATATAAGTGCTGAGCCTTTCTAACATGGTGGCAGGCTAGGCCTCCCATGGTTGGATGTGAGTGCTGAGCCTTTACAATATTGCGGTAGGCTAGGCCTCCCATGGTCGGATGTGAGTTCTGGGCCTTTTTGACATGGTGCCAAGCTGGGCCTCCCATGGTTAGATATAAGTACTGGACAAGCCTTTCTAACATGGTGGCAGGATGGGCCTCCCATGGTCAGATATAAGTATTAGATGAGCCTTTCTGAGATGGTAACATGCTGAGCCTCCCATGGTCATATGTGAGTGTTGGGCCTTTCTGACATGGTGGTGGATGTGTTCCTCTGATGTTGACATATGAGTGCGAGCGATGCATTTCAGACATGGTGGTGGATGTGTTCCTCCCATGGTAAGATGTAAGTGATGGGTCGGCCTTTCTGACTAGGTTAGATATAAGTTTTGAAGAAGATGAAGACCTACATGGAGGCTAGTCCTAAAACCAGCATGAAAAAGGGATGGCTAGTTTGTAGAACTTCCTATGATGAGTAGAATTGAGAGATAGCACCTGTTGATCGAGATAGTAGAAGCAGTGATGATGATGATGATCCGGTGATGATCTAGCTTTGATGATGATCTAGTGATGATCTAGTGATGATCTAGCTTTGATGATGATCCAGTGATGATCCAGTGATGATCTAGATTTTATGATGATCCATAGAAGAAGACTTGTGCCGATGAATTATGTCAAGGGAATACCTTCCTAGTTAAGAGGGAGTGTTGATGTATTTGTAACTTCGGAATGTATTCACTTGTATATCTTATATTGTACCCCGATGTTCCTATATGGAGAATCATTTGTATTTCATTGTACCTTGATGTTCCTATCGAGAGAGACATTAATATAATAAAGTCATGCATTGTAAGTCAGGACAATAGTCCCCAAAATTGAGTTTAGGTTAACCCTCCTTATTGATCAGGGGGGAAAGGTCCCCATAGTTGAGGGGCACTAGGGTTATTAGACTCTCTTAGAGATGTCGACCTTGGTAAGTAATTGTCAAGATGAAAATTAGTATAAATAGAGAGTGAGCCTCTTTATTTATTACACACACTCACTCAACTAGGGCGCATGAGTGAGAGAGGAAGTGCTGGCACAAGTGAGAGAGATCAGTTGTTTGAGATCATCTTTATTTTTTTGGGTTTTAACATTTGCCATTGGTGCTCATTCTATCTCTGAGGAAGTTGTGGGGTTTTCTCCTTTAGGGTTTCCCCGAGGAAAATTCTTTGTGTCTCTTGTCTATTTTGATTATTTTTGTGCATGTTATTCTCTCAGATAAGATCCTAATATCATATTGCTTAAATGATAAAAATCTAATAGTATTTAGTCCTTTAATTAATGACTTCCAACAATTACTAGTAAACTGAGGGTCTCTATCATAAATTATTACCTTTAGAATTCCATGCAACCAAAAATTTTCCTTCATAAAGATGTCATCAATGTTATCATCCTTATGAGTAGTTTTAACATGTATAAAATGTGTTACCTTTCTTAGTTTGTCTACCACTACCATTATAGAATCATTTTGTTTCTAATTTTTAGGCAGTCCAGTTATAAAATCAAGACTAATAATTTTCCATTTCCAATGTGGAATTGACAGTGAATGTAGAAGACCTATTGGGTGTCGATGCTAAGATTTAAATTTTTGACCTTATATGCACCTAGCTAGATATTCATCAAATTCATTCTTCATATTAGGCAAGAAATACTCTTTTTCTTAGCACAATTATCATCTTTTGATACCCCATATGTCTAGAATAAGGACTTTTATGTACTTCATTTAAAATCAACAGTTTAATTTCTAGTATGTTAGGTACGTAAATTCTATTTTTATACAACATTAATCCTTTTTCATTTAAACTAAAATCTATTTTTCCATTTTTAAATTCATTATCAGTTACTTTTTCTCTTAGATTTTGGTATTACTTGTCCATTTTTATCCCTTCTTCCAATTTATCATCTAATTCTATTTTCTAATTGCTAATGGCAATTATAAAATTCATTCTTGCATTTCTTCTTAAGGAATCAACCACTTTGTTTTCCTTCCCTTTGGTGTGTTTGATCTTGAAATCATATTCGCTAAGAAAATCTAGCCATCTAGCTTGCCTTGCGTTCATATTTGATTGATCAAACAAATATTTCAAGATTATGTTATCATACATTAATAGAAATATTACCGATTAGATGATGGCGCCACATTTTTAGGGCATGAATTATGAAAACGAACTCTAAATCGTATGTTACATAATTATTTTCATGTGTTTTTAGCTTCCTTGATTCATAAGCTATTACATGGCCTTCTTGTGTCAGTACTCCACCCAAACCTTCATTTCATGCATCAGTGCACACAACAAAGTCCTTGTTTAGATATGTTATTTTTAATATAGGTGTAGTAGTTAACAATTACTTTAATTTATTAAAACTTTCTTCACACTTTAGATCCCATATTTAAATATTTTTCCCTTTTCCTATAATGATGTTATGGGATTCGCAATATTCGAGAATCCTCCTTTAAATTTTCAGTAATAACCTATAATTCCCATGAAAGATCGTACATCTAACAAATATTTGGGAACATACCATTCCATTATTGACTTTATCTTATCTAGGTCTACTGATAGTCATTCCTTGGATATCATGTAACCTAGATACTGTATTTTATCTTTAAAGAATTTGCATTTACTGAATTTAGCATATAGTTTATGTTCTCTCAGAACCTGTAGTATTATCTGCAAGTGTTCATCATGTTCTTTTTTCATTTTCGAATAAATTAATATGCCATCTATCAAGACGACTACAAATTTATCTAAGTACTTACTTAAGACACTTTTTACTAAGCACATGAAAGTTGCTGGAGAATTTGTTATCCTAAAGGGAATAAATACAAACTCATAATGCCTGCATCAGGTTCTAAATGCAGTTTTAAAATATCTTCTTCTTTAATTCTGACTTGATGATATCCATATATCAAGTCTATTTTTGAAAATATCATTGCTCTGCATAACTAGTCAAATAGATCATTGATGTAGGACAAAGGATATCTATTTTTAATTTTCATTTTGTTTAATTGATGGTAGTCTATACATAAACGTAATGTACCGTCTTTATTTTTAACAAATAGGACCGATGCTCCCCAAGGGGATACACTTGACCGTATATAATTCTTATCTATCAGTTCTTATAGTTGTACTTTTAATTCATTTAGTTCTAGTATGTCCATCCGATAAGGAGCCTTTGAATTAGATACAACTCCTGGTATTAACTCAATAGTAAAATCCAGTTCTCTCTTTGCAGGTAATCCTGGAATCTCTTCGAGGAAAACATCTGAGAATTCCTTTAATATTGGAATATCATCAAATTTTAACTTATCTTCTTTGTTTAAGTGTTCATCATTTATTACATGCACAACAAAAAATTCACAACCTTTTCATACAACCCTTTTCATTTGTAATGCTGAGATTTGTCTAATAGAAACATTCTTAGATATCCCTTTGACTGTAACTGATTCTCCTTTATCATCTAAGCAAGTAAATGTTTTCTTGAAACAATTTAAATCTACTTGATGTTTTTCCATCCAATCCATACCTATTAAAATATCATAAGACCCTAACGGTAATACATTTAAATTTACTTGAGTTTTGAACTGACTTAAAAACATTTCACAACTTTCAACATAATTAACTACTTTTCTTTTGGTTCCTGTAGCTAACTGAACCAACCAAGACTTTTCAAAAATTTTGAAATGTAAATTGCATTTTTTCTGCTATGCTAGGTAACACATAGCTTAAACTAGCACCTGATTCAATCAAAATAGGTACATGCTAGTTTTTTATCATACCTTGTATTACCACCATGGAGGTTTGATGATCAACCTATCGATTCCCCAAGGATGCATTAATTCTGGGCATTTCATTTTCTATGTCACCAACCATTTCTTCTTCTTGAATTGTATGCACATTGCTAAAGTTTCCCTTTCTGTTCAGACAATAATTTTCATAGTGAGGTGCTTGGCATTCCCAGCACTCTACAGGTTCTTTGTGTTTATTTCTTTTAGCATAAGGATTAGGCATGTCTCTGTCTTTTGGTGCTGTAATGTTTTTCTATGATTTACCTTTAAAATCTGTTTCTTAATAATTATTCTTAGAAAAATTCCGAGAATTATTTCTAAATATTTTATTAGGCTTAAAACCTTTTCTTCCCTGATCAAAGTTACTTGTTCTCTTTTTTTCCCAGTTAGGTATGCTTTCTTTCCTATTCTTACTTTGTTTGTCATTAGAGGAAATTTGGGGTCTAAAATGGGCCTTATAAGAAAACGTGCCAAAATAAGTTTTTCTGAGTTGGAATTCAAGAACCAATATAATTTCAATAAAATAAGTCAACCATAATGGTTGAATTGACATATTTGTCATTAAAAAAAACTACTTTTTTTGTTCGTATTTTCGACATATCTCATTGTGTTTTTACTCAAATTTTGATCGGGAGAGCTCGTTGGATGCAGAATCAAATTCCGCATCCAACGAGCTCTCCTGATCGAAATTTGAGTAAAAACACAGGGAGATATGTCGAAAATCCGAACACAAAAAGTAGTTTTTTTCGTTCTTCCTCCAAAATTAATCAATATTATTTTATTATTTTAACTATTATTTTATTTTTTTAACTATTATTTTATTATTTTCCTTAGGAGGCCCATTTTAGACCCCAAAATTCCTCTAATGAATAGAAGTTGGATTTTTCTCATTGCCTCTTCAAGGGTCTTTGGATTATCAAATTCAATTCTATCCTTGAAACTAGTAGGAAAACAAATAAAAAACCTCTGTAACTTAGGTTTTTTGTCAATTATATACTAAACATATCTCAATAAACTTAAAAATTTATTGCTTAACTCTTTCATAGACATTAAGCCTAATCTAAGTTCATAAAACTATTTATCTAGATTCCTTCATAATATTGTTCAGATACAAATTTCCATTTGAAGTATTTCTTAAAAATTCTCCAAGCTACATATTTTTCTTTAATATTTTTAACTCTTTTAATGTCTTGCCACCAAATGTTATCCTTTATAGTTAGGTTGGAGATAGCCATTTGGTCTTTCAATCTATCTGAGCAGTTATAAATATGAAAGTAATTTTTCATACCCGATAGCCAAGCCTCAACTTCTTCACCCCTTTCCACTTCTCCATTAAACAAAGGAGGTTTTATCTTTTTAAATTCTCTGGAAATCTGTTTGTATGGTTTATACTTCCTTTTTCTAGGACCACTGTCACTATCACTACTTTCACTAGAGTATTTATACTTTTCTTTGTGCGACCTTAGTTTGATTACAACACGGGGACTTCACTTAGTGAACCTCTCACATAGCACGTGCAATCGTGGGATATTAAAGAATACCCTTAATTTCAGGAGATATTGACCGAAACTCTTTTTGTTGAAACCCCCTCCCAATACTAAAAACCTCCTCCCCACCCCTTTTTATACCTCAATCCTTATAAACCATCCTACCCACCCCCACCTTAAACCCCTCATCCCCCCAATACCTGAAATATATTGGTTCAATTTTTGAGAATTTTAAAACCCACAATATGAACTAACATGATAGGATATTGGCCAACAAGTGAAGCCCATGTGGATTACAAAAGAATATTTAATTTCACTATCAAAAAATTTTAATTTCTTACCCTTACATTTGTATGATACTGTTCCAGAACCAGTTTCATATTCTCTTCTTTTATTCTTTTTTCCATTGTGTATTTTATCTAGCAATATATGATTTAGTTCCTCCTGAGCTCTATATTTTTTCGTTATCTTCCTTTATAGTTTGTAAATGAACTCCTAAATCTTTTACAGTTTGTATCAATTCAGTTGGTTTATTATTTAGTTCAACATAAATTTTATCTGGATTATTATAATGGGATCCATCTTCAGCATATGCTTCAACTCCTTCCATTTTCTAGAAAATAAAAATTTATATTTTTGTACAGAAATAGTTTTAAAACATGATCAATATATTTTTTTTCCTATTTCGCATGCGATTGAGACAATCTTTAGGCCTAGTGTTTGGAAACTCGCTCTGATACAAGATGTAACATCACCAAAATTCATAAAATATATTTTGTTATTAAAGGTCTAACTTCAATTATAAAGGATAAATAAATCCATATAGTATTTACTTGCACTTAGTGTTTTATCGATTGAGCATAAATGACTCCATTACAACAAACATTAATGTGTGACTTACCATTATGACAAAACTATTTTACTTGTCGTCAAGTCATGAAGGAGCGTCATGTTTATTTCATGTCAGTTACATTGGTGTATTTATTGGTTAAGTCTTTATAATAACTGTTTAACCTTATCAAGATGCTAGGAGGATGGGTTCTTGGTCTTACATAGCTTGAAGCTAACGTAGAAAAAACCTTTATTCTTTGTAGGTGCTTTTATGAGGAGGTTTCATCTTAATAGGGAAACCTCCAAAGGGACTAATTAAAACACAAAATAAGGACCCTAACTACACTTTGCAAAACCATTACTCCTAAGTAAGTGACTAAGAACTTGACCTAAACCAACATCTTCATATTTAGCATAAATAACTTTATACTATGAATCCAAATGAAATTCGATGTTTTCATGCTCTAGAGTTTTTGTTTTTTTTGAAAAATATTTAAATGTTTAGTGGCATTTAAGAGTCCATGTGTTGTCCCTATGGTCTCCAACTTGAAAGAAATGATGTCTTTTTGTAACCCTAAGGCTTTAGTTTAGAGTATTCATTTTACCTATCTTTGTGTTATTCAACCTATGCTCTATGTTGCTTGGTCTTTTACTATGTGGTGGAGGAGTCGAGGTTCTCGAGCCTCGACTCATCTAGCAATTTAAATGATTTGTTTTGGATTAAACATCATTGTGTTTCCAATTTTGATGTTCTTGTGGTGGATAAATCTACCTCTGCGCAAAACTGAATGTGATTTCAGTATGCTAATGCATTAACAATTTTGTTTTCTTCTTCTTTTCATTCTAAAACTTAAAAAGATGTTTGAATTCAATGAGTGGCTTGCTGGTATTCTTGTTTGGTTCTTTGTGATAAGAAAATTAGACTTAGTGGGGGTGCATGGTCTGGTAGGACCTGACACTCATATTCCTTACTCATTGTAGCTTGAAGCTCTATGACCCGATGGCTCTCCGTTTTCATGGACTAGAACCCATTCCATGTTTTTCTTTTGTTTGAAATGGTAACCTTCTGATGGTTCGACCTAAGGCAATTTCCAGTTATCTTTTAAAAATACTTCTCCCTTCAATCATGGAGTCTTAAGGGGTTGGTTATGTAATGTAATTTGTTTGTTGGTTAACTTGTAGCTTGAAGGATTATGGCAATTTGATTTATGGTTTAAAAATAATATGTCATGGTTTTAAGAACATGCATCTTGAATCATTTGTACTAGGGATACATCGTTTATTCCATTCTTTCCTAAACTATAAAGTTGTAGGCCATGAGGCCATAGTATTTGAAAAATCGTTTATTATGTGTCATGGTTTATTTATTGTATCTGATGATTAAAGAAAAATAAGGCTGTGAGGCCACTACAAATTATAGAAATTTTTTAAGTAAGTGATTTATTGTAATGAGATATAAACTAGAAATCCATTTGTTGGTTGATTGATGAATCCATAAGGTTTTTTGTGGATTGAGAAATAAAAAGATTTGTGTGCATGGTTACATTTTCTCCTTAATGATTTTATTATCGTTATTTTCAATGAATATTATAGTAGAAAACTATACTGACTCACGGCCTACAACAATGGGTTGTGGTATGTCAATACCATTACTGAAACATTGTTATGGTTTATCCCTTGCAGTATTTACTATATTTTTAATTTAAAATTTAGGGTCATGAGGCCATTGTGTTCTGCACATTATTGTAGCTTTGTCATCGTTTAAATTTTGATTGTTTGTATGTACATAAATTGATGTGAGTTGTAATACTTCAACAAGTATAACGTTAATAAGTTAACATGTTGATTATAGCAAACACTACCGACGGCCTGTGGCTGGTTAAGACATTGGTTTGTTTTCTAAGTTCAATTGGCTTGATAACTTTTGTTTATCCGAAACCTATGTGAAAGTATTTAATAAAAAGGGTTACTGTAATTTAGGTTATACTAAAACTATATAATGTATACTAATAATGTAATGAGGTTTTTCATGAAGGAATACCTTCTTGAGATTTGTCCTTGTAGTATTTACAGTTGAAAACTATGAGAATAGTTATTTAAATTTTGTTTAATACTATAATATTTTATTTCATATATATATAATATTTGGTAATAAAACTCCGTAGAGTCTTAAAACGATGTTCCGTATGAGCTTTGAATTGTTTTCTTTAATAGTTTAGCTTTGGAGAATGTTTAATCCTGTTTGTCTATAATAATAACAGTATTGTTCAAGTTATTTTAAACCTTTAGTAAAGGTTCATATTATTAGAGTTCTTTTTTAGTTCTAACTCTGTCCCTAAGTTTCAATAATAGATAGAGAGCTTATGATTTTAGTAATTAGAATAATGTACTGTCTTAAAAATAGACCCACCTGCTAATGATATGAAATTTTAAGCAAAACAATAATATAAACTCAGTGACAAGTTATGATACTATTTTTATGTAAGAACAAACAAATTCTAAGATAATCTAGACTTTTCCATTTAACTTTATGGAAGAGAAAACTGTAGCATCATTTACAATAATACTCAAAAAATAATATCTTCCTATCCTATTCCAATTCAGTAATGATTATTTAGTTCATAGCAATCCTTAACATTCCTAAACCTGAAAATAAAGATATAAATAAATTTTATAGCTAATATCCAAACAACTTAGAACCTAGACAATAGCCACACACACGCACACACACACACACACATATCAGAAAATTCTACAACAGATTGTATGGTTTACAATTAATATTTATAGACTTATTAGTAGGTAAAATAATATTGATTTCTCGATTTATGTACACAGTAATTGATTACTAACAACGTATAAAGTCAAAATTTATAATAAGAAGATAAAAATGAATACTAATTGATACATTTTAAATTCTCAATTTATACTACATTTGGAATTAGAATCTACTTCCATACTTTAAGTACTAATACTAAAACAATAAATGAATTCTAGTAACAAACCTGTCACCACTGTCAGGAAAATAGAACTAAAGTTCTTGTTCCTCCCAACCAACTCCTAGAGAAGCCAAAATTTACATTCTCCAGAACCCCTGAGCATGTTTGTTGAACCTCGAGGGAAAATTCTAATCATTGCACCATCTCTTTTCATCAATAGATTATTTACCCATCCATTTCCATCCTCCTACTTATTCTATGTACATACTATTTTATAGTATTTTTCCTATGAATTGGTAATTTATGAGCCTCGTGCTCTTTATGGCTCCATTTTTCACCATTTTTCATTTCCCCTTATGGGTCAGGAAACACTCTTTTAACAACTACTTCATCTCTAATTCTTCTCAGTATTTTAATTATCAAATAATTATAATCCATTACATTCATTTTTACTTTATTGTCTCTCTCTCTCTCTCTCTCTCTCTCTATATATATATATATATATATATATATATATATATATTCCCAAAGAACATGAAAGGTCTTTGGAATGTTAAACTCAACTTTTTTGACACTAATTCCAAAGATGCAGAAAGCTCAGACTTATGATGATTTCAGACCAATATCATGTTGTAATATGATATATAAATTAATATCCAAGATCATATCCCTAAGGATTAAACCAATACTAAGTGAAATCATCTATGAAGAGAAGTTTGGCTTCCTTTACAACAGGAAGTTTCATGATGTTGTGTTACTAGAATAGGAGGCAATCCATATGATCAAAAGAGAGAAACAAATATCCTTTGCATTAAAGATGGATTTATCCAAAGCTTTTGATCAGGTAAGATGGAATTTTGTAAGGTTGCTGCTAATAAAAATTGGAGTATCATTGGAAGTAGTGGAATGGATTATGGGTTGTCTACAATCCACCTCCCTTATTGTTTTAATAAATGGATCACCATACAATTTATTTCAAACCTCAAGAGTATTAAGGCAGAGAAGTCCCCTCTCCCCCTTTATTTTCATTTTGGTAGAAGAAGCACTCAATAGGATAATTCAAAATGCAAAGGAAAACATGGTTATAAAAGGAATTAAAGTTTCCATCACTGAAGCAATCACCCATACCCTTTTTGTGGATGATGTACTAGTCTTTGAAGAATGAACCATTAGAAATATTGGGGCCTTTGCCTCTTTGATAGACAAATATAAAAAGGCACATGAATGGTTTTAAACATAGAAAATTCCAAATTGATACATAATGATTTCTCAACAGATATGATTCAAAGAGAAAACAAGATGGTTCCTTTTCAGGTTACAACAACTCAAAATTATTTCAAATATTTAGGTTTTCTTCCTGAATCCCAACAGTTACTCTTTCCAGGATTGGGTTTGGTTATATAAAAAAATAGAGAGCAAAATCACAACATGGGATAATCGTTTTCTATTAAGAGGGGGAAGATTGGTGATCTTAAATGCTATTCTGCAGAGTATACAGGTTTACTAGGAATAAATATCCTATATCCCAAAGGGTATCCTGACAAAAAATAGAAAGAAATGTTTCTCTTTTCTATGGACAACAAGAAAACAAGTGAAAGGAATCCCTTTGGTGAAATAGAGTGTCATTGGTATCCCAAAGGATTTAGGTGGTTGGGGAATAAAAAAATACTAACATGTTTTGTAAATCCTTAGAAACAAAAATAATGTCAATGCTTATTCAAAATATAGAATCGATATGGGGAAGGGTCATGATTTTCAAATATTGTTGAGGGTCAAGTCTAACACACTAGATTAGGAATCCAGATAAAAATCATAACATTTCAATTTGATGGAAAGCGTTGGTTCTATATTTTCCTCTAATTGGGAATTGGATATATTAGAGCATAGGAAATGGATAAAAGGTAAGACTAGGGGAAGACTCGTGAGCTAGTGCAGGGGAGAGATATAGATTTTCACCCCAGTTAATTCAACATCTATGGACTTAGAGAATTAAAACTTTAGCGAATGCTCACTCTCAAACTAGTTCAAGAGGAAGGAGGAGATGGAAAACCTAATAGGAAATCAACTTAGTTTGTGCACATAATTTAGAGTGAAATAGGTACATTAGCATTCTAGTCCCCTCTTTCATTCACATGATATTAAAACTAGATAAACTTATCTCGACCAAAAATGCAAAATTAGGGCACTACACAACAAAGCGTGGATATGAAGTCGTAGTTGGGGAGCAGGATGAAACAAAAACTAAATGGTGGTGTAGTAGGCTATGGAAGATTCAAATTCCATTGAATACCATTATCAAAATGTGGCTAGTGTCATCTAATAAATTACTAACCTGGGAGATGTTTAAAAATAGAGGATTTGAGGGCCCAGAACTATCCATTTTGTCTGAATTGAGTGAAGAAAAGAACTCACACATGTTCATTTTTTGTCCATATGTAGGAATCTTATGGTAATATATGACATAGAAGATCACAAACAACAAAGAACATCAAATTTCAAATGCAACACTGGAACAACATGTACAATCTTGATGGCAGGATGAAGCGATTCAGGAGCACAAACTCATCCTAGCTTCAAGAAAAAAATTAAGAATTATAGCACCATTCATTAACATGGATATACCTTGGAATTTCTTTGATGGAGAGAGACAAGGTGAGCCTCCTCTTGAAGGATTTAGAGCAGTCATGTAGTTATCAATACAAACAAAACTTTTTATTAAATATGCTCTTGGTCAAGAAACCAACATTAAGGTTGAGCTTGCGGCTTTATGGGAAGTGTTGAAAATGGATAAAAGAATAAAAATTCATAACATTCAGATATATGGGGACTCTAAAATGGTTATATATTTGGCAAGTGGAAAAAAATCATCAGAGCACGACATCTACCACATCTACTAGCTGAAATTGAGAACATGAAGGATTAGTTTGGGGAGATAGTGTTCTCTCACATTTATAGAGAAATGAATACAAAAGCAGATACATTATCCAAACAAGCTCTAGCTTGTCAGCCGAGAATGATGGAAATTGAAGAAATATTAAATGGGCATTCTACCCTTTACTGCGAATCAATCTAAATTCATATTTTCAACAGATAAAAGGTTGAATTAGTAAAAATATTAGAATAAGAGGACAAAACAAAACAGGAAACAACAGAAAGTTTTTTTATGGTAAAAGAAGGAATTTTTTTCTTATGTGTGATGAAATCCTAAGAGGATGAACTTTATGTAAGCTCATTAGAGAATTTCATGTTTATTCAATGATTAAAAGATTTCTCTCTCTCTCTCTCTCTCTCTCTCTCTCTCTCTCTATATATATATATATATATATATATTTAGAGAGTAGCATTATGAACAAATTTATTTAAAATTAAAAATGAAAATAATTATACATAGTTTTATTGTATGTGGTAATGCTAATTGATATGCCACCGGTCTAATGTTTACTAAAACTTCAAATGATGCACATTATTTGGGCGCCAAATTTGAGTATTTTCCCAAACTTAAGGAGATTTTTCTGGGTTTTACCTTTACATAAACATGCTCTTTTACAGGAGCTCTCATGGAGTTCTTTTTACATCATCATAACTATTTTTCCTATCAAGTGTTGTTGGTTGTGGAGGTTGATCTTCCAAGATTCAGGGATGTTATTTTTCAATCATGTTTGTACCCTAGTTTTTACTGTACGATCCTCCCAGCTAGTGGGTGCAGGGGGGGATTTCCACCCAGCATGGGTTTGAGGGGGCCCAACCCCACCACCTGGGGGGGCCTAAGAGCTAGCGGTCCCCCAGCGTGGGAAACTCCCCTGAGAAAGGGGGTTTCATGGTTCAATCCCTCGAAGGAAATTTTTTGGGATGTTTGTTGGCCAACATTTTGTAGACCCATGGTATTTGATGACCTGTAGTATTCTCCCATGGTAATTCCCCTATAAAAGGAAAGAATTGTAATATGATTTTTTGTTGTATTGTAGCATTGTAAACAATCTCTATGATTGTGCGAGAGAAACTGCGAGAGTGTGAAGAGGAAGTGCACCATGGTTGCTGCGAGTTATATCCCTTCATTTTCCTGGATGATATAATAATAAATGACTGACAATTTCTGTGTGCAAGTAGCCCATCTTGGGTGAACAACGTTATATTTGTATCTCTATTGTAATGTGTTTAATATTTGCATCTTGTTTGATTATTTAATTGTATAATTGTTATTTCTATATGATCCTATTTTTTATAACAGGGGAAAACTTCAAATTATGTTGTACCTGTTTCATTGTTAGTTCCATATCCTTCAATAATTTAGTTCCTAACATTAATCTGTCGACAATACTACTCCAAAATATTGGAGTATTACACTTTCATCCATACAAAATCTAAAATGGACTTAATCCAGCTGAAACTTGAAAGTGATTTTTATACACAAATTTCGCCAAATGCAAATAATCCTCCCACTTACGTGGTTTATCCATTACTTACATTCCAAGCATGTATTGTAAAACTTGATTTACTATTTATGTTTGTCCCTCGGTATGAGGATGATATGCAATACTAAAATATAATTGCGTTTATAATCCTTTAAATAAATCCTTTCGAAAAAATTCCTGTAAAGTTTTCATCTTTGTCCGAGATTACTATCTTAGTACACCATGCAACCTGAAAATTTCTTTCATAAATATATCATCAATGTTGACATCCTTGTATGTAGACTTTACTGGAATAAAGTGAGATACCTTACTCAGTTTATCTACTATGACCATGATTTATTCATGTTGTTTAACATTTTTAGGCAAGCCAGTTATAAAATATATACAGATAATATCCCATTTCCATTACATAATAGGTAATGGATAGAATAATATGACTGGATGTTGATGTTCAACCTTTACTTGCGACATTCAATACAACATGCTAAATATTCTTCTACTTCCTTTCTGATATCAGGACAAAATAAATCCTTCCTTGTCATGGTAATCATTTTCTAATATCCAGGATGTCCTGAACAAGGTATTTTATGTAACTCGTTCATACAAATTCATTTAATATCCTTTGAATTAGGTATATATAATATTCTTTTGTCTAATAATAACCGCTTTCATTCATACTATAATAATTTACTTCATTTTTTGTCGTCTTCTCTTTTAATTTCTAATCCTCCTTATCATTTTTTTCTATTTTATAACTTTATCTTCTAAATATGATTCATACTTGCTGCTTATTTTTGCATATATCAATTTCGCATGATGACTTAGAGCGTCTGCAACTTTATTCTATTTTCCCTTTATATGTTTTATTTCAAAATCCTATTCTCTTAGAAATGATAACCACCTAGCTTATCTAGAATTAAGATTCTGTTGATGGAATAAGTATTTTAAACTTATAATATTAGACATTAATAAAAACATCCTTCTGATGAGATAATGTTGCCACATTTTAAGTGCACGAATAATAACAACTAGTTCTAGGTCATGAGTAGCATAATTATTCTCATGTTCCTTTGGTTTCCTAAACTCATAGGCCATGGCATAATTTTTTTGAATTAGTACTCCACATAGACGTCATTTTCATGCGTCAATACACAATGTTTTTATAGGATGGTCCAAGGTTTTTTGACCAATGGCAGGGATAATTTTAGGTGCAAAATTTAGCCCATGGGCTATTTTTAGGGGGGTTTCTCCAAAAAAAGATTCACCATTTTGCAATTTTTGAAGCCCTATTTTGCCCAATTTTGATGGGGTAAACTTTTTTCACCCTAAAAATCACCAATTTATTATATAAACGATATAAAATCCCTGGAAATTAAAATATTTTTTGAAAAATATTACCAAACATTTTATAGTTGGTGTTTTAAGAATTGGTAAGATTCACCAACATTTATACACTTTTAAATAAGTATGGTTCCTTAAAATCATCCCTCACCAATGGTATTTTATTGTCCATGGTATTTATCTATGAGGGAGTCCTTCACAATTTATTTATAGGATGCTCTAACGGTTTTGGACCCATGGTATTTTATTACCCATGGTATTTATCTATGGTTATTTTACCCATTCTCATTTTTAGGGTTTTTCACCCTTTTTTGGAGAGAGTGGAGATAAATCACAATAAATGTTCATCTTCCCTTCATTTAGGGGGAAGCAAAAATTATGTTTTGGACCATATTTAGTGGAAATACAATTGTGAAGGTCAAAATGAAGGAAATAATGGTGGGGGATATGATGTATGAATATGATTTAGACCATGGAGAGCTAGGTGAACAACTTTTTGTGTTAACAATATTTATATGTTTAATGAATTCTTATATGTCGACGTCTTTGATAAGTTAATCTAAATCATGGTTACTATGGCACAAGACCTTATTATTAATGATGATAGATAATTGGGGTAAGTGACACATCAAACCCTCCTGAACTACAAAAAAATAAGTAAGATTTGATGCACAAGTCCTCTAACTTTTCTGTAGAAACATGGTTCATGTAGCCCTCCCTCAAACATCTCGGGTGAGATGGCATATGCTTGCAAGTGTTGCTGGATAGGGTAAAAATTGTTCAGGCCAGTGTTTACAGAGATTGTGTCGGAAGGTGTCGGCAGTGAATGAACCCATGTAGATAGAAGTGTGTCAATGAGAGGATAATAAATCATAAAATAATTATACTCCAACGAAAAATTCCAAGAGGATATACCTACAAACCTTAAATACCCACTCAGCCTAACTTACCCAAAGCAAAGCTTACAAAAGAAAACTAAAAATAATTGCAATAAGTTACACACTTATGAGCCTTCAATATGACAACCTAAGAGAATTTGTACATCCAAAGAAAACTAATAGCAAGAAAAAACTAATATTATATACATCTATCTATAGGTAAACATGACTTTGTAGTGACAATCTCGCGTGCCTCCAACAAATGTACTTTAGGAAACCCACAATTTCTCTAAGAAAACACAACTGTAACTATGGGAAACCCATGAATGCCTCAAAAATTTTCAAAATAAAATGAAAAAAATGGTTGAGTACTACAAAGATTCAAGAAGACAGACTAAAAACATACTACGGCAAACCTTAAGCAGGACCAAGAAAGACAAAAAACTGGTAAAAGACTTCAAGTTAAGAGACTCCAACACAAAATAGACTACCCAGTGAAGTCGCCAATTATTTTGTTAGGGATATTCTACCTTATGTATGTGGGATTAGAGGCCCTACTTGAAAACATCTAGGGTTTTACAAGCATAGATTAGAGAATGAGAGAAATAAAATATGTACCTTGTTTATGACGGTTGATCCTGGCTTTCTTCTTCTCCTCCAATGCTCCTTTACTCATAATCTTTAGTACCTGAAACAAATATTTACCTTTCCTTAAAGTATATTCTATTGTTAAACATGATGAGAAATGAACATATAATTATTGTATTTAAAAAAAATGACAACCTAGATGAATACTCAAAACACTGGAAGTATACATATAAATCTTGATGGAAAGAAAAACAATCTTTATTAACTGAGATATGAGAACATTACATAGCCTATTTTTTGGAAAATCTCCTCTGCAAGCCAAGACCTAAGTCCTCTTTCTCCTCTCCTTAATGGAACCCTCCATCATAACTTTTCCTCCAAAGTTGGTCCCCTTTCCTCATACCCTTCTCCTCTCTTTATAATTGCTTATGAATATGTAATTCGGGGCTTAGGGTGGTTGGGGAAGTTGGAAAAGTTTCCAAAGTGATCCCAAATTCCCCTAGTCAATCATATTTTAATTCTTTTAACTATTCTTAATGGAATTCACAGGTTTGTATAGAGTAACTCATGAGTGACTCATTGGTTTCCTTAAGGAAACTCACAAATTTTGATAATATGTTGGTTGTGCATGGCACACACATGAATGTCACGTTAGTTTCTCAAAGGGATGTCATGAATACATGATGAGTTCAAGAGAAAAAAATGTTGATGCTAGAGTGCACAATGTGTATTAAAGATCCAAGTCATTTATATTCTTAAGGCTACTTCCATCCTCAATTTTATTTTGTGTAATGACATATTTGATGTCATTACTGGGACGGAGAAGTGCCATTTCATTGTATAACACTTAGAAAATGATCTATTGACAGAATGCACCCCAAAAATATCTATATTGAAACTACTGGTTGTTGAGTTCAACCAATTTAGGGATGCGACTATCACATAATTCCCTGATTTGCATCCTCTTTCTGGGTAGTAGAGTGCATGAACCAACTAGATGATGAGTTGGAAGGTGTGGTTGGGGAGTAATTGTGGCCCAATTTAGTCTCATTACTGCCGTAGATAAATGATGATCAAAAGATGAGTCATAGAGGACAATAAGCCACATAATTATGAGTATGTGGAATGCCCATACTTGTATTATAAATACTCTATTCCTAGTCTCTCTTACCCTCTATGCAAGCTTCTATCATTTATGAACTTATTTAAATTTTATTTAAATAGTTTTTGATTATATGTTTCTCTTAAATTTAAAGGAACATTTAGTAGTGCCATTACTTGTGAAGTTTTATTACTACTAAATGTTTAGCAGTACCATTACCTGAGACATTTGACCCTAGTCTTTACTACGGTAGGTTAAATGTAAAGAACTTTATGTAAATTTCTAAAAGTATGGTGCCTTAATTTTTGAATCATACTTTTTCGAGGAATTTTGAGGAATTTTGAGGAGTCAAATTACCTCAAAATTTTATTACATGGTGCATAGGATTGCAATGGAAGCAACAAATTACATAGAAACTAATGAGGTCAAGCCTTAAAACTAAGTTTTGTGGTTTGACCTAGGTCTTGAATATATTTTTACAAACTAGATAAAGTGTTAAAAATGAATGTGTTATTCCCCTTATGGAGGCTAACCACCAAAATTGCTAATTTGAAGAGAAAAACAAATAAGGAAACATAGCCAAGACATACAAGAAAAGAGGCAATCCTTTTATTTTATTTACATGATTCTCCATGTATTTTTAAAGCATGCATGCAATTTTTATTGCATAAAATAAAATTCAAAACTTCCATCACTTCTACATGTTTTAAAATGAAATATTTATCATTAGGACCTATTTCCTCTTCTCAAGGCTACCAGGCACATCACTTTTGTGCAAAGCCACCTGATGGATCTTGGAATACCACTTGGGGTTGATCCCTTAGAGAGGGATTGTGTCATGGTCAAAGGCCTTGTTAACAATATTTAATACTAAGAAGGTTCATTTTCCTATGTATACCCTTTTTTTTCCTTTTCAACCATCTATAGGACAACAAAACCATCACTATTTCCCAAAAATAATAAATGAAAATTGTAGCCTACTTAGAAGCGGAATATGCCACAAAAAGGTTCTATGTAATGTATTAATGCATCATTATCTGAGCTTGAACTAAAGAATCTTTGTTAAATTTCCAAGGACCTCTTTATACTTTCCTAACCATTTTCAAGATGCAAAGACCCAATGTTACTAAAAACAATGTAAAGTACCCTAGAAAACCACCCATAGTAAAAAATAATCAAGAGATGCAATGTTCAATGGATTGTAGCTATTGTTCATGGAAATTTAGGTTGAGAAGAATTGATTAGGGAACAAGGTTATAGTTTTATTCACATGACATTGGATATACCTATAAACCAAATATTAGTGCAAAAATAATCTAACCATGGAACCCACAACACCATTAAAGGAGGATAACCAATATAGGTCTAATGTGGTAGGTATAGGACTCATCCATGGCTCTTGATTGCAAGAAGAAATATTTATGGGCTTAACATATCATTTCCCTCCTTTGACTATGGTCATAAACCTAAGAATCATTCATTGTTCCTAAGTCCTCATAATAACACTCATATTTAATTTGAATATAGAGAAAGACTAAATGACGGTGGATTGTGTCATTATTTGTACACTAGTACATGTGAACAATTTTCCCACAGAAAATAATTGTTGTAACAACACTTTTTGGTCGCTATAACGGTGAATAGAATCCCAATTTTATGTCACAAAATTATCATCACATTAGCCACAATTCGAATATTCCGTCGGTATAGCAACATAAGAGCGATGACACATGGTGATTGTGTCCTGTGCTTCGACAACCTATGGGTGTCTCTATAGCGACACTTACATGTCACTAGAGCAACATCTTGGTGGCACTATAGTGATGTAAGACTGTGGAAAATTCATGCACCTAATTCATAATGTGTCACTAGAGAAACATCTTGGAGTCCCTATAGAGACAGAGGATTGTGGAAATTCATGTACCTAAGTCATAATGCTTCACTAGCGCGATGTTTTGTTGTCGCTATAGCGCCACACATTTGTCGAAATAGCAATGACAACGCATCATTATAGGAATGAAAATAGAAACATCAAGGCATCGATATAGTGACAATAGTTTGTGGAAAATTAGAAGCGATTAAGAACTAGTGTGTCGCTATAGTGACGTCACTATATCAACACTAGTATGTCTCTATAGCAACGTTTAATATATATGTTTTTAAAAAAATGTAAAATTTGTAGCAAATATTGTATTTCAAATCTAGGCATACCTCTAAGCACTTACAATGATGTTTGTAGGAATTCAATATTAGAGAATAAATGTCCTCCTTGAAACTAATGTGCTTCTCGAAACTGTATAGGATAGCATATACATTTCAAGATCATAGCCTATTACTTATTATTATAGAATTTTTATAATCCTTGAGAAATATTATTAGGAAGAAAAATGAGAAAATGGCACGCATGCATCCTCAAAGGATTAAGAAACATCCATACAACCCAAATCTCCTACTTTCAATGGCATCCTTCTATCATATCTTACCTCCATTTTCCTACGTCCTCATATAACTTAACAAGTGCAATATTTCAGCTCTATGTTATGGTACCTTGGAATATGAAGTTTGAAACATTCCCAGCCTAGCAGAAATGCCATTATCATGCTCAATAGTCTTGATATACCTTGATTATGATGGAATATGGAACAATGATTGTGTTATAATTGTGTAGTACACAGTATATTTTCATGTTTATCATAGCTATTCACAAGTTCCAGTATTGTAATTTATATGGAAAAACTACTTAGAGCATGTATTATGTTATTGATACAGTATTGTGCTGCAATTCTACAAGTCATATAACTATTCTACAATTCTTACACATTAAACATACAAGATTACTAAAACCATTCACTGGAGGACTAAGAGCATATTGATGTAAAAAATGATGTTAATTCTTATAACCCTGTTGATCTAACAACATACCCATAAAATACAGGTCATTCAATGCCAAGAAATATAAGGCCCAGTTGTCTAAAATAAAACAAGCATTCCTTCATAGTCACTACTCAAGCAATGTCACAATGGAAGATCCTGATAGAAAATATAAATCCATTAAAATCACCATCAAAGATAAACTCAAAATGTGAGCATAGGAAAACAACATAAAATACTAAGATTATCATAAAGATAAGTAAGATGATTTTGCAAAAATGAGCTTGTCTTTAAATTGATCTAAGAAAATGGTTGTAGATCAGATAGAAGATTGATATAAACAATTACCCTTAATGATGTTGATATATATATATATATATATATATATATATATATATATATATATATATTACGCTCATGCAATGACAAAAAATAAGACAAGTCGCTATACATGTAAAAATAAAGAATACCCTTGTCAGGAATTGTATGTATATCAAACAAGGAATTCATATTTAGAGGGCATCACCGAAGAATAAGTCAATTACATTAACCACTCAGTAGTGATAATTCTAATAATTAAAAAAAACTTTTATAAAAATATAATACCTCAAAGTAAGGTAAAGTAGAGAATACCTTCACTTGTAAATTTTGATTTTATGGATTCTTCAAATGTCAAGTCCTATGAAATGTCAACTCATAAAGCTGCAAAAGGATTCAATGTCATTAAAGTTAGTATTGGTGTCATTTATATGCATACAATTGGGTAATATAATATTAATAAGGATGATTCATATGAATATTATGTGCCACTATTAACTTATACATCATAAAATTATCCATTTCCAATAATTCCAATATACCTCCACCCTTTTCTCCCTTGTGGTTGCATATCTAAACCAAAAATAAAGAATTTGACATAACCAAATTGTGCACACATGAAATTACACTACCTATGATCAGGTCCAATAACTACCCTTTTTGTCATGTAGTGGGCATTACATTCAACCATTTAAGACTAAATTTTTGACCTTAAAGTATATCCACACGTGCATACTTGCACCCATGTGCATTGGCATGATCTAAAATTCATATCAACATTATGATGAAAAAAAATTTAAAATTCTAAAAGTTTGTACCTTATCCCATATGACATTCCCTAAGATTCTTCAACTCACAATTATGTTGAAAATTGCCAACGAGAAGCATTATAATTACTTAGGAGAAAATAAAGAATTAATTAACTCGAGAAAAATACACCATCAGTAGCACCCCATCCTAGTCCTATACCAGGAGAAGGAAATTCTTTGTATTTCACTTCACTGTACTGCACAATGCACTAATCTAAAGACATAAGATCCATAAAAATGTTTAATGCACACATTTCAACTCATTTTGAGGAAAGCTACAAACTCTTAGGTAGATTCAACTCATTTTTGTTTTATAATTATTTTTCTTAAATATTCAAACTCAAAGCTCAAACAATAAAACAACCATGTCCAACATAGGAAAACCATACCTTAATATCCTTCATGTTGAGCATGTCCCAGAAAAAAATGAGTTACAATAACCATTAAAGTACTTAAAAAAAATTTAATAACAATAGCGATCTATATCAAATCTAAGTTAATGAAACACAACAATATATAACCGTAGCATGATATATTAGATCTAAACCAATTATAAACTCAACATAAGATAACTCAACATAAGATTTTAGGGTGGAGCTCCCTTATCCTCAGAAAAATGCTTCTAAACAGACTTGAACCTCTTAGCATTAAGTTACTTGCATGAGACTCGACTAGACCAACATACGTGTGAAAGGAGAGAACCCAGAACTAGAAAACACCGTAAAATAGATCATCAAAACCTCACAAATAGAAAACAGTAGCAGCACAACAATACAACCAACTCATAATAAAAAATGACAGCAAAGTACTCCAAAAAAAAGTCATATAAGGTAGCGATATGGTGTATGGAACCTAACGAGGGATCTTAAGGTGAATGTAAGGGTGAAAGAATGCATAAAGTAGGTTATGTTGACAGGTCTTGCAAAGTAGAAAACAAGTATTCAAAACAATTTTTGTCTCATCCTCCTAGCTAATGTAAAGAATGCCCGCATATTGAAGGAAAATGCCTGCAAAAATGCACAAAAGGTTGAAAATTTCCTTGTGGGCATGTTTAACTAGATGTCAAAATTTTATCTTAGTCTTGCATATGTAATGCAATACTTGTGAGAAAGATTCAGAAAAATGCATGTAGGAATAAGAAAAATGCCAGCATGAGTGTAGGAGATGCCATTAAAATGCATGCAAGGTCCCCAATATGTCCGCAAGTTGAGTAGATAAATGTCATCTAGGCCTCGATAATATCCTCAAGCCTCAAATATGCACGCACCTGAGAGTAAAAATTCCTGTAGCTAGTTAAAAATGCCCACAGGGAAATATAGAAATAAAAAATCCCACAGGAAAATAGAGTAAAAATGACCAAATCCTGTAAAAATTCCCACAACTAGTTAAATATCCCCACATTTAAGTTGCATAATACACTTACATCAATTCTCGAAATCAGATAAGCAGTTGATTTGGGAAAAAAATGCATCCTGTTTAGAAATTCCCAGCAACCAGTTTGAAAATTCCCTTTGGACTGATAAAATGCCCGTACTTCCTTATAAAATTCCCACAGGCATCAAATATATGCATGCATGTCCATACAAATGCCCACAAATATGCACAAAATTTTGAAAAATTCCATCAAGAAACCCTAGAAATAGATGAAGTAAAATGCAGAAATAAATTAGCTATAATATGTTTACAGAAATTAGATGAAGTAAAATACAGAAATAAATATCTTGAGATGAAAATACTAGCAAGGTTTCAGGGGGATAAATTAGTCTACATATTGATAAGGATATCATTATGGTTAGATAAAGGAAAGCAAATAAAGTGAAGCGGCATTGTGATGTTGTCATTGATGCATGCTTACCTTTTATGAATTTACTAGATGACTGTTGATACATTCATTATGAGGACATGTCCTTAGATGTCACAAGAATTACAATGAGAAAGTTAAACACTTGAAAGGTACAACTAAAGTAAATATGTTATTGGAAGCTTGAGCTTACAAATATATTCTTCAACTATATTGTACGACCACTTGGATGGAAATGACAGGTACAACAGTAAAGAAAAAAGGATGTTGATGACATAGGATGATGAAATTAAAAAAATGAATATAAAAGTTGATCACAAAGGATGATGAGATGGAAAAAAGGACAAGATATTTTGGACATCCAGTCAACATGAGGGTAGGTTACCCGGCCTTCTCAACTGTATGTTTTCATACTTATTATGTGTCTCATGTAAAGAGTGGAAGCTCATAATCATCATCATTGGATAAGGAAGCTCATGTGGTCATCTCATCTTTCTCAGGTTAACATAGAATGGGGTGGAAAACTCCTTGAGGGTAACCATAGTCGTCAGAATATGTCACAAATATTCAAAAATAAGATATGCAACAAAGTGAACAAACATTTCACATATAAATTGTAAAACACACAAATATAGGTATATTAATTGTTTTAATCAACATAATATTATCAAACAGAGAGCTACATTAATAATCATGAAATAAATGAAAACAAAAACATTAATAAAATAATAACAATATTGGACAATACTGAAAGGAGCGGGGGTGAATCAATATTGTTACCTTTTTCACAATTTTAACCACTTTTAAAATTAAAAATAACAAACAGAATCAAGAATATACCGAGAACAAAAAAATATTGTGGAATCCCAACTAGTAAAAACAACAAACATTTTCTATAACTACAAAATTCCATTTTCAAGTGGTTTTAATAATTTCAAAAATATCTTATATCTTATACTTCTGTTAATACAAAGTAACCAGTCCATGTCAAAAAATTATCCTACATCCCATCATCAAAGGGTGTACAAAAGAAAGCCTTAATCTAGCACCAACAAGACATTCCACATAGTACAAACAAGCACATAAATAGACCTAAAGGATTATCAAAGGAATCACCTATGGGTTACAGTGAGATCCCCCCAAAATAAGGAATTTATATGCCATGAAAACAACTCATCCAAAGGAGTACTCAGCAGAGCATAGTCAAAGGATAAAAAAGTCAGATATTTACTAAGAAATATGAGTAAGCCAAAAAAAGTATGTTGAATAACATAAGTTAAAAGAGTAGGATGGTATTGTGGAAATTGAACCTAAGAGATAGAACAATTACACTCATAAAATTGCTAATCAAACATGCAAAATTAACACCAAAGGAGATTGAAATTGGAGCATAACACTAATCTGTATTAAGTGTACAATAGCCAAACTTATGAAGTGATAGGATGATTTAATATATAATTACATGAGAGAATCAAATGAATAAGAATTCCATTCAAAATAGTAAAAAATAAGGCTTACCAAATCTAGTCAAATCCCTCATATGTGCATAAAGCAGTTTCCAAATCTAGTCAAATCCCCCATAGGTGCATACAAAAGTTTCCAAATCTAGGTATATGATCATGAATTTGCTAAGTCAAGTGGGAAAGCTAAATAGGAATGGAAATACAACTCATACATGCTTTTATTTGGAGAAAATGAGGGAGGATGATGTGGGAAAAAAACAAGTCAACTACACCTAGTCTAGCTTTTCCTTTTGCCTTAAATCAGAAATAAAACAAGGCAACTTTTTAGAAAAAAAAGATATGCACTTTAGAGAATATGGAATAAGGGAGAAATGCTAAATAGGGTTTCCAGGATGTTTCCCAAGTGCTCCATGACTCAGTTTTAGCATGTGTTGACTTCTAGGACATGTAGAAGGCAACTAGCATAGAATGGAATCTAGGAAACTAGGTAATAAGAAAAAAATAATTAAATTAATGTCTAATGTAGGTAACTATGGGTTTATTATTCTAACACCCCCCCTTAAGCCTAATTTTATGAGTAAATATTAGAAAACTATAGGGCCTAGCAACAAGGCTTAGTCACCCTTTACATACTGCTTGTCCATACAACCAAGGAAAGAGGCAAAAACCCAAAGGAAAAGTCCTCTCTTAAACATGGAAAAGAAAAAAAAATTTGGAAATATTGTCATCAATCATGCTTCATAGCATGATCAACGATCCCCAGCAGCGATTTGAGATTGCCAAAGGTCTTCTCACAAAAAAAATTGGTGAAGATGTCTGCTACTTGTTCTGAATATGCACAGAAGAGTAGATCAATGGTACCATCATGCACAAGTTGTCCGATGTAGTGCATATGGATCTCAATGTGCTTGGTTTGTTGTCTCTAAACTGGATCATTGCAAATTGAAATGGTGCTCTGATTATCACAGTAGATAATGGTTGAAAACTCTTATTTGAAGCCACATTCTCCAAGTATCCCCTGCCACCATAACCATTGAGTTGTTGCATTTACAACTCCTTTATACTCTGGTTCTGTAAATGAGAGTGCTATGGCACTCTGCTTCTTTCCTGAATAGATAATTGGACCTTCTGTAAGCATGAAGACATATCCTGATGTAGACTTTCAATCTATGTTGTCACCTTCCCAATCACTATCAGTAAACCCAATCAAATCAAGATCAAATTTTGCTTTGTAGAAGATCCCATGAGTTCTTGTTCCTTGAACAAAGTTTAGGATCCTTTTGGCTTCTCTCCAGTGGATCTCATGAGGATGATCCATGTATCTCAAAGCCACACTAACTTCATAAGCTAATTCAATTCGAGTGTGTGTAAGATAAATCAAACACCCAATCAACTTCCTATATAGTGTATTATTTACCATAGGAGAAGAACGTGCTTCTTGAAAATTAACTCCTCAAAGGAAGGGAGTCTTGCTTGGATTACAATATTTCACGTTGAACTTGTCAAGAAAATCTAGAGCATACTTGGACTGATGTACTTTGATTCCATGTTGGGATTGAGCAATTTTGATACCTAAGAATTGACTCAACAATCCCAAATCTGTCATATAAAATTCATGGTTCATTGTATCCTTTAAGGAGGCAATCTCTTTATTTGAACTTCCTGTAATTAGTAGGTCATCTATATACAAGACAATATTCATCAAATAACCATGAATCAGCTTCAAATAGACATTAGGATCAGACTTGCATAGAACAAAACTCAGTGATAGAAAAAGCAATCAATCTTGGCATACCAAGCCCTCGGGGCTTGCTTGAGCCCATACAATGATTTATTTAACCTGCACACTAAATATGGATTAGAAACAAACCATTCAGGTTGCTGCATGTAAATCTCCTTAGTGAGATCTCCATTTAAGAACACACACTTCACATCCTTATTATGTACCTCCCACTACTTCGAAGCTACAATGGCTAGAGATAGCCTTATGGAGTTCCATGGGGACTTCACTTAGTGAACCTCTAACATAGCACATGCAATCATGGGATATTAAATAATACCCTTAGTTTCGGGAGATATTGACCCAAACTCTTTTTGTTGAAACCCCCTCCCAATACTTAAAACCTCCTCCCCACCCCTTTTTATACCTCAATCCTTATAAACCACCCTACCCACCCCTACCTTAAACCCCTCATCTCTGCAATACTTTCAATATATTGGTTTGATTTTTGATAATTTTAAAACCCACAATATGATCTAACATGATAGGATATTGGCCAACAAGTGAAGCCCCCATGTGGAGTCCATCTTTGCCACTGGTTCAAACGTTTTGTTGTAGTCAATACCATGTACTTGTGAGTATCCCTTGGCTACCAATATTGCCTTATATTTCAAAGGTGAACCATCAACAGCAAACTTAGTCTTGAAAACCCACTTACATTGAACTAGCTTCCTCCTTGGGGAAAGATCAACCAGTTACCAATCGTTGTTCTTCTAGAGCGAGCTGAATTCTTATTTCATGGCTGTTTTCCATCTTGGATAATGTGCTGCATATTCATATGTATGTGGATATAATTCAACCATCATATAGCACTTCTCAGCAAATAGGGTATCCTTCACACAAAGGGCCCTCTCAAATTAAGATCTAGTCCTCCCAGTGTCATTAGGATTTCTATCTAGTTCCCGAGCTGCATGAATGGTATTTGCTGCCCATGTTTGTCTTGTAGGACTTTTAGGATCTGTAATAAAATAATCATTATCAGACATATCAGAATCAACAAACTCATTCATCTCTCCACTTACAATCAATAGTTATGGTGGTGAAGAACACTCTCTAACTTCAACTGCTACTAAAGGCTCTTTTTGAAACTGAACACTTATTTCAATGAAAGATTTGTAAGTTCTCAAGTTGATCAGATTGTACCCTTTTGAATCTTCATAATACCCAACAAATAGGCACTCTTGGCTTTGGGGTTTCAAATCCTTTCTCTTTTCAGTTGGAATTCTAGCCCAAGCCTTTGAGCCAAAAATCTTGAAATGGGTCAGATATGGCTTGTGCCCAATATAAGATTTGAAAAGATTCATAACATCAAGATGCTTATGAGGAACCCTATTATGGATGTAGGATGCACAATTTATAGCCTCGGCCCAAAACTTTGGTGGAAAATTCTTAGCCTCCATCATGCAGGTTGCCATCTCCTTCAGTGATCTGTTCTTTCTCTCAGCAACATGATTTTGTTGTGGTGTGTAAGGGATCAAATGCTGCATCTGAATACCTACATTTTACAATACTTAATGAACTTAGACTTGGCATACTTACCACCATTTTCAGATTTGAGGATCTTAAGTTTCCTTCCAGACTGGTTTTCAACCAAGGCTCTAAATACTTTAAAGAGGTCAAAAAATTCAGACTTATGCTTTAAGAAGTGAACCCAACAATACCTGGAAAAGTCATCTATGAAGGTCAATGCATATTTGGATTGAATCATATACATAGGAGGAAATGGAAGAACAATGTCACTATGGATCATCTCAAGAGGCGTAGAGGTTCTCTCATGACAAGCTTTCTCATACTTGTGCTTTGGGTGTTTTCCTAGGATACAACCTTGACATACTCCATTAGAAAACTTGATCTTTGGTAACCCTATGACCATATATTTTTCACTCAAATCAAAACTATACTTATAGTTAAGATGGCCAAATATTTCATGCCAAATCTTGATTGCTTCATTAGCATGAATCATAAGAGCAGAGGGGTTTGAGTAGGGTAGAAAATGGGAAAACTTGTATACCTTTGAAGTGTGATCAACAACACCTTTTGCTCTGACTTTACCATTCGAAATCTCAGTGATTTCAAAATAATTAGGGATAGAATATTATTTTCTTTGGAGACCCAGTATGAGTCATCTGATACACTGACAAGAGATTGGAGGCAAGACCTGGAACATACAACACATTATTCACACTACCATGGTCAAGATCAATCCTACCCTTCCCCAAACTGCCAGTGAGAGAGTCATCTCCAAAAACTATTGGTGGTCCTTTCGACATGTTAAGCGAGGAGAATGTATTTTTTGTTGAAACCATATATCTAGAATCCCCAGAGTCTATGATGAATCTAGTTGAGATTGATGTGCCATCAACCCAGACATGTACTCTCTCTCTGTCTTTTGAATTTGATCCTCCTTCCTTATTCTTTGAGCAATCAAGAAGGGAGATGTTATTATTATATAGGAGTTGTGTCAACATGTCAATTTTATTCTTCTTACAAGAGCTCTTAGGATGATAGCCCTTACTGTGGTATGCACGCTTGCTCATTTCTCCTCTTTTCTTCTTCTTTTGGGAGTTCTTCTTGGAACCTTGGGGCTCCTCTTGAGACATAGACTTGTCTCTCTTTTGATCAGGTGGCTTTTTAGTTTTTTTATTTCTTTTTGAATCCACCCTTGAATCTCCAGCAACCAAATCTTGGTATTTGGAAGGTTTGATGGTGCCCATCATCACCAACTTATCTTGCTCCTATGTGAGGGATTCCATGAACTTTACAAGATTAGGCATATTCCAGGATTGAGCTATCAACTTGGTGGCATGGAAGGTCAAAAAAAAAAATGAATAGTCAGGACCAAGCTTAGAGTATGGACAAGACTAGTTTCTCTTCCTTCTTTTCGATCCCACATTGTTTCAACTGCAAAACAAGGGCCTTAAACTTGGAAAAGTAGAGTTGCAATGATTCGAAGCTACTAGGACTCCAGGAGATCAGCTCATTCTCAAATTGATGTCCTATCATCTCATATGTATTTCCAAAAATATGTTCTATCTTCTCCCACACTTCATTAGGTGATGTCAATCCATCAATATGGAAGAGGAGGTCTCTTGAAATGCTCAGACACAAAACATCATAGTCCTCATTCCTCCTATTGTGCCATTTAATTTTCTCTGTAGCTACATTGGGCTCTACGTTAGTTTCCATAGTCACCCTATAGATACCTTTTTCTCTCAACAATATCTCCATCTCATCTTTCCACTCAAATAAATTGAATGGAGTCAAGATGATCTTATGAGATTGGTCCATAGCTCAGAAATTGTACCCTCCAGTTAGCAAAATGCGCTCCTAGTCAATGATGTCAAACCTACAATAACAATTTGGAAGGAGAGAAATCTATCTACAAAGGATTTGATACCATGTGTAAATTGAAACCAAGAGATAGAATAATTACACTCAGAAATTTGCTAATCAAACATGCAAAATTAACAGCAAAGGAGACTGAAATTGGAGTATAACACTAATCTTTATTGAATAAGTGTACAATATCCAACCTTATGAAGTAATAGGATACTGTAATATATAATTACATGGGATACTGTCAAAAACTAGGCTTACCAAATCTAGTCAAGTCCCCCATAGGTGCATAAAGCAGTTTCCAAATCTAGGTAGATGCTCATGAATTTGATAAGTCAAGTGGGAAAGATAAAGAGGAATTGAAAGACAGCTCATACATGCTTTTATTTGGAGAAAAGGAGGGAGGATGAAGTGGGAAAAAAACAAATCAACTACACCTAGTCTAGATTTTTCTTTTGTCTTAAATCATAAATAAAACAAGGTAGATTTTCAGAAAAATAAGATATGCGCTTTAGAAAATATGGAATAAAGCAGACATGCTAAATTATGTTTCCAGGATGTTTCGAAAGTGCTCCATGACTCAGTTTTAGCATGTGTTGACTTCTAGGACATGTAGAAGGAAACTAGCATAGAATGGAATCTAGGAAACTAGGTAATAAGACAAAAATAATTAAATTAATGTCTAATGTAGGTAACTATGTGTTCATTATTATAACAGGTATCACTCCCATTAGACTCTCCATACAACATCTCAATATAGGAGAGTTTTCCCAACTTAAGAGAAAGTACTTCCTTGGATAAAAAATCAGAACTCATTTGTGTTCCCTGTAAATGTGCTAAAAGTATTATTGACTGTGGATGTATCCCCAGAATGGAAAATAAATCCCTCCCATACTCATAGGTCCCCAAAAAAAAAGAAACCACCCAAAAATAAATAATAAACATTAAATTAATAATAAACATTAAAATATTTATAAACCTTAAAAATAATAAACATTAAAAACAATAAACATTAAAAAGAGAACAAACATCTAAAACTTTCAAAGCTTGAACCTGAATCAAAATTGAACTTAACAGAGTACATACCCATACAGTGTCGCTTCTTCTCAAAGAACAAGTAGTTTTGAGTTTTTCCCTAGATCAATATACTACCTCTCTCTTAGGATCTACAAGCATCCAAGATATCCAAGCTTCTCGAGTTATTCTAAGTTTCTTTGAGATCTCCCAAAATCTATTGAACTAATTCTAGCTTTGTTTACAATTAATTTCTACCATGTTTAAATACAAAAAGGAAAGTTTGTTTTAGATCAATGGGAATAGGATCAAAACTTATGACTCAGGTTACTGACTCATTAGATAACTCCTAATATTATTCAACCACCTCTGTCTATCAAAACAAACCCTATATATTACATTGGAAAGGATCAAGAGTCCTTCTCCACTTATTCAATCATCTATTTTCAAAAACAGAAAATTACAAGAGACCCAACTCTCTTACAAAAGATTCCACTAAACTTCGTGAATTCATACGTGACTTCATCATTTGAGCATATTCTCCTAAATCATGTAGCTATGAATCCTTTCTACATGTCTACTAATATGAATGAGGTTAACTACTAGAAACTGCTTCAAAGTATTTATTAGGTGTTTCCCTTCAATGTTGTTATGAATTTACAATTTAGGGTTCTTTTTCTTTCACCAATAGTCGGTTTGTTGCTTATATTTCAGTCTTGCTATAGGATACCACAAAAGGGTGATTCTTTCATAGAACTACGTTAGAGGGACTCTCCCCATGCCACAAAAGTGACCAAAACAAATCCTAAACAATGCTACTCTCTCATCACTTTCTTCAGTGCACTTATAACTTCCATATTTAATGAGTTTGTGCCCTAGTGCCTAAACTATCACCAACAAACATTACGGAAATATCTCATGGTGGAGGTAGACTACACATTAGGGCTCTTGTAACTGCTATTATAATTTGGAAATCCAATTCCAAAAATCCTTATATCAACATTTGATATTATTGCCGCATTAGTTATCAAAACAATATGGTCGAAACATAGAATCAAAAGAAACTTGTAGAAGCTTTCTGGGCATAAAATAAACCTGTAGCAACATTCTAGGCATTAATTTCTCAAATCTCAGCATCCCTATGTGTTTCAAATAGCTATAAGAAGTATGATCGCTCAAGTCTGGGAAAGCCTAGTTGTGAAAGCAACCTTAATTCTCCATGATTGTGTAGCTATTTAGCAATGAAGAACACTATTTTTAAATATGAGTTAATTTCTATAGTAATAGGCCTAATTCACAACTTTGGGTTGAATTTGAGGATTGATTTCCAATTCAGAGCACCCATGCCACAGTGTGAAAGTTTTGGGCACATTGGGAGCATTTCTGAGCAACAACAAACATTGAAACACCTTGAATCAACAATAAAACCGAGGCATATACAAATCTAGGAAACTAAGGCAGCCTATGACCCAACTTCTTGTACATGTAAGAGAATCCATAAATCCACAGATCAAAGCGATCATGTGTTTAAATATGCATTTCTTAGCCTTAAATATCTTTCACAAAAACAGAGAATTTCCTTCAACCAAGACTATAATTACTTATTATAGTCTTCTAGTTAACAAAACATTACATTTATAAAATTTCTGAAATTTCAAAACAATTTTTCTAGAAAAAGACAATAGAGTTTCCAAATATTAAGATCTCTAGCCTTGATTACTAATTTCAAAATGGCTTAGGAAATTTGAATTCTCTCAAGATATGGGAGAAAGAGATAGTATGGAATTTTTTCATAATAGAAATAAATCCAAATGGGTAATTTGAGAAGTTATATATATATATATATATATATATATATATAAGTATTCTCTGAAGTTTTATGTTTTGGAAGCCCATAAGGTGATTTTGTGAGGGCCTACTCATACCTTGGAGCATAGTGTTTAGTCCTTTGGTTCCATCCAATGGAGATTCTACCATTATTAGACATTTTGAATCTAGCCCATCTAACTAAATGTCGAGTGTTCAAACTTAATTTATTGATTGCTGAGAATGATAATGGAATTTATTCTAGGCTCAGAATGGTTCAAACTTCATATTCTGAGGTAGCATAACATAGAGATGAAATATTGCACTTGTTAAGTTTTATGAGGTAGAAAAATGGAGGTAAGATATGATAGAAGGATGCCATTGAATGTAGGAGATTTGGGTTGGATGGATGTTTCTTAATACTTTGAGGATGCATGTGTGACATTTTCTCATTTTTCTTCCCAATAATATTTCTCAAGACTTAAATAAATCCTATACTAATAAGTAATAAGCTACATTCTTGAAATATATATTATATCCTATACAGTTTTGAGGACATCAGTTTCGAGTTGGACATTTAGTCTCTAATACTTGTTGCCTACCAACATCATTGTAAGAGCCTAGAGGTATGCCTAGATTTGAAATACAATATTTGCTGAAAATTGTAGTGTAAAATAACTGGTCTCAAACAACTCACCAACCTCCATATGTTAACCACCAACTCTCCTCTTATGGTTCACCCCTTCTGAAATGTGCTCTCTCTCACAATGATATCTACTTGACGTCCTAGTATTTGGAACCACCAAGGAAACTGCTAGATGTACCAAGTTTGTTATTAGTTGAGTGAATGGGAACACCTTTTTGCTAGACATGGCTTATCCAATTCATGCAGCATATCCATGCCTTGAATGTTCTATTGTTGGATGGATAGGATGTATCATATTATTTTTAGCATACCAGTAATCACATCAAGTCCAAAATTGAACCCATCCTATATGACCAGTATGGTACCAAGAGAGGAGGGTGGGGTTCCATCATTACACTTATAAACACTGATCAGTTTGAAACCCTCTAGTTTGAATGACAAGACTTATAAGGCCTCCAAAGTTTACATTCAATCCCTACAAAATATATATGTATGTTAAGATGTCAAATTTGATCAAGATGTAAGGTCCCCTAAGCCTCAGGGGTCTCCAATAGACATTGACGAGGTAGAGAAGCTTGTTTCCCCAAATATTGATCCACAGATTCCAAATAAATCAGATACATATAGTCAAATTCTAGCATAAGTACATATACTATTTTTCCTTATAGTTCAATCAAAGGACCTAGATAAGTTACATAAATGTTATAAGAGGCATAAGAGCAAGTAGGAGAGCTCAAGTCTTTTATTTTTGGGAAGTTATTCATCCTCTTAATAAGTTTCTTAGTTGCATTGAAACTTTTAATGTTTAGAGCTTTCCAGTTATGAGGACATAGGACGTGATTTTCATATTCACTTACATACACTCAGTTTGCAAGTAAATACATTTAAGTTGCCAAATACATTTAAATCAATTTTCCAAATTGGATAAGCATTATATTTGGAGAAATTCTCACAAACAGTTTGAAAATGCCCGTTGCTTGTACTACCTTAGAAAATGTCCATAGGCCTAAAACATATGCACGTAGGTCCAAACAAATGCCCACAAAAATGCACAAAAGTTGGAAAAATGGCCGTAGGAAGCCATAACAATAGATGAAGTAAAATGTAGAAAGAAATTAGATACAATATGTTTGCAAAAATCTACCTTTGTGAGATATTAATTTTCATCCATTCTGAAGATATATGTGTGTTGGGTCGCAAAAATACCACATTTTATTCATTTTTCATATACCATTTGTCACCTTATTCCTATTTTATCCTTCCATAAAACCATTAATATCCACCACTTTCATAATACATATGGGTTTATATTACCATTTTCCAAATTTTTTGTTTTAAATATTTTTAAGAGAATTCTTGATTAAATATTAAAAATTAATATATTTTTCATTTATATCTCAAATATTTGTGCGAGCTTTGTAATGTAGGGATATTTGAAGCTTTCAACCAAGGAGTATTCAAAATCTCCCGAATGTTTTCTCCATCTTCTCAAGATTTTAAAAAGATAATTCAAGCTAATTTAATGGAGAGGGTTATGGAAATATGGAGAGAATATCTCGTCCCATATTTTTTGGAGGATTTGAAGGGATAAGTTGAGAGAAAAGTGGGTATGTTGGAGGATTTTCAGGGATAAGTTGAGAATAAAGTAGATTGCAATTATTATTAGTTATCTTGAATTCATGTATAAATAGGAGTGCTCGCTCCTCATTTTGGTAGAGGCCTCTCTAGTGGTGTGGAAGTAGAGAATAGTTTATGTCTTTTGAGAGTTTGTCATAGAGTGGATTTTGATTGTTATGTAATGGAGATGATGCTTTAATGCAAATCCTTTTACTCTCTCATGTTAATTTAATTTTCTTTCTTATGAATTGTTAGTATAGAAATTCAATGATTTATTTCTTATGAATTGATAGTATAGATTTGTTTTGAGTTCACATCTATAATTTCAGTATTTCTTTACCAAGTTAATTTATGCAATTTTATGTTTTCTGCAATTAGATTTATTTTCATACAATTTCCTGTTTTCATAAGCTAGATTCAATTTCATTTGTAGAATAAGTTAGGAATACCATGCCCCTGCATATATTTTGTCTGTCACCTCACAAGTTTACAATCTCTCTGGTTTGACAATTAAATCGTTGGATATATATGTTATAAATTTTTTAATATTTTCACCAACATGTTGGCATCGTTGTCGGGGACGTGCTAAAATGGATTAGAGTTTAGATAGGTAGTTTGTTTTTTATTATATAGAAAGGGGGAGGGGAAATGATAAGACACAAGGGTGAATTCACTACGAAATTTCTGTGGTGTAACAACTAGACGCATCGAATTTAGTGCGCCGCCCTAAATCCTTGTTGTTTTTGTAAGCATGCTTGTTTTTCTGCAAAGGGTTTACTTTTCCTGCAAGAGTGTTGTTTCATTTTCTGCAAATGTGAGTTTGTTTTTTTTTTTTACAGTTTTGTAGTGTAAATTTTGGATTGCTTTCATTTTTGGGATATCCTTTGTTTCATGCTAACTTTCTCTTAATTTTGTATCTGTTCATTTTTTGTTTTGTACAGATTTTTATGTACTTTTTATTTTATGTTTTTGCACTCATTTTGTACTCACCCAATTTGTACTGTATTTTTGCATTTGTCATGTACTTGTTTTTCATTTTTTTCTCTTTTTATCATTTGATTTTATTTTGTTAAAATTATTTTAGGATAAACATAAGCCTAGAGTGGCTCACTCAGATCCTAGTAAAAGTCGAGATCTCCTCTTCTCTAGAAGATGAGATCTTGACAACAATCAAGGATGAAATCACTCTTCCTGAAGCAAACAAGGAATAATAGACATTTGAATAATCATGCATATCATATGAATAACACCTGTTTGAACTAGAGTTTGAGGACGATGAAGAAGGGATATGTAGTGATCATCATGTAAATGAGAGTTGCATCAAACAATGTTTCCAGGTAAGTGTTAGGTTAGATTAGTTTTGTTTTCATTTTTAATTTCTTAACTTACATTCACAATACCTAATTCCACATATTTTTGAATATATTAGATTTCATTCTATAAAATCACATGTAAAAGTTCTTTTACTTCTTTTACATCTATGGTACCACTATAAATTTCACTACACTTAAATGATTGAAAATTCCAATTAAAGTAAACTAGGTAGATTTTATTTTTTATTTCTAATTTAAAATTAGCATGTAGAATGCTTCAACTTTCTTCAATGTTTTGTTTACTAAAAGTTTCATTTTAT